>APFE030038490.1:0-27124 GCA_000404065.3 Pinus taeda
CAAACAACATGAATAAACTAAGAAATGCATGCATAAACAAATAAAAATGAATGGTTTGAGCAAGTAAAATAGGCCAAAATGAGCCCAAATTATACCAAAATTGGGGCTCATTAGTTGGATAAATGCTCTTGAGCCCTCGATGGCTGGGATAGAGACCAACCTCATGGTTATTTGGTGATGTTTGACTCTGAAGTGGACTCATTGTTTGATGATTTGATGTGGATGGCCTCTGGAAGCCCTGGATGAGTTTTAATTGATGTGTTTTATGATATCCCATATTCATGCTTCAAATATGGCAAGGGGGTGAATTGTTGAAGAGAGATTTGGCTCAATCATTCTACGATCGGGTGGAACGTGGAAGTCCAATTCTGGGTTTGGATTTTGCATCATTAATGAAAGGTTATTTCTCCTTGTATTCATATGAGTATTTTGATGAATTATATGTGGTCCATATGGTTACACTTTCATGAATATTTTTTGCTACTATTATCTTGGCTATGTATGTGTTTTATGACAACAATCATGTCTGGCTCTTTATAATTGAATGATAAATGTATCTAAGGCCTAGTGGATGGAATGGTAATTTATGTGTTCATGCATCAATGATTCTTAGTGATTCTTTGCTAAGTATGAGACCCCTATGCTCAAAATTGTGAATTACACCTCTAGATTACACATTTGCAATATGTTTGACGAAATTCATGTCATGGCTAGTAAGGGTCTGTTCATGGTCTTGAACAAGTATTTTCCTTAGTACTTTCATTTCCATGTTATCTTACTGATTTGAAGAGATGAATCAATTATGGGCAGTGACTATGGCATACGAATTGGAGCTTCCTGCACCTTCCCGAGTGCACCTAGTTTTCCATGTTTCATGCTTAAAGAAGGTTATAGGTGACAAGATTCTAATTCAAACAATATTGCTAGAACTTTATGAGGAAGGAAAAATCATATTGGAACTTGAAGCAGTCAAAGAAACAAGAACTTGATAGCTATGAAATCGATCAATTTTAGAGTATCCAATCAAGTGGAAGAACTTACCCATTGAAGATTCCACATCGGAGGATGAGAATTTTATAGAAAAGCATCCGAAACTACTCAAGCATTGAGGACAACACTTTTTTGAAGGACAGGGGCATGTTAGGTCCGTATAATACTAGCGATTCCCCCATTAGTATTGTCATTATATCCCTTATTGTTATTATTGTGCCCCATAGAATCCCACCATTGTTATTTTTGTGCCTTTATATTATTATTGTTAGGTTGGCTTGGTTATATTGTGACCCCTTAGACTCCTATATTTAGAAAGGAGGTTTTGTCATTTGTATCATCCAAGAATTCTTCTTTTGTGTAATGTAAAGGGGTTTTCCCCCTAAAGAGGCTAAATTCTAAGGCATTGATCTATCTTTTCTATATTTTTGTTAGCTGGTTTCATAACATCCTCCTCTTCTTGTTCCTGTTCCTATTCATGTTCATGATGTGCTTCCTTCTCTCTTTTGCACAACTCTAGCTCTTCTTTGAGCTTTTGCTCTACTTCTTGAAACTTCTTCTCCATCTCTTCCAATATTTTCTAATGTCTTCTCTTATGTGCTCCTCCTATTGTGTTGTCGCCTCCTTTCTTCTATCTCCAAATCTACTCTCACAACAAGTAGATCTTCCTTTAACTTGTGGCTTTGCTCTGCCTCTATGCTTTTGGTAGTCTTCCTCTTTCCTTTGTCTTGTGTAAGTTTTATTCTTGTTGTTACTATTGTCCTTGCTGCTCCCTATGGTGTTGTTGCCTTGAGTGCTGTTAGTCACTCTATTTCCATGCTCAATGGTTCATTGAGCCTGGAGGAGTTATAGAAACATCTCCATGGGTATTCCTATGGCCAATGACATGCCCCATGGATCCAAGGATAGTGCACTCTCGAGCAGTGGTCCCTGTATAAGCCATGTGGATTTTACATATTGAAGCTTTTGATGTTGAAACGAAACTTCTTGAAGTCCTCGACCTTGCAATCCAATTCTTTTAAACTCTAGATCTTGTACAACCCCATCAGCAAAGGAAGGATAGGCCATGGTTCCTTGTTCTTCCTGTGAATTCTAGCTAATAACCCTGTCAAGATGTGGTATGCAACCTCGTGCATGACCAGCCTGTTCATGGAAAACTTTGGCAACAAATGTGGAGCCTTCTCCGTGTTGTACATCCTGATGAAGGTTCCATTGAGTGAGGCCTACTAGTTGAAAATGTTCAATAATGCCTCCATTGGGTCTTGGGACATGCAAGGCAGATCTTTCTCAAATATCATTGTGAACAGAGGGGCAATGAAGTGGTCAGATAGTCTAGCCATGAATCCTCGGTAGCTACATTCTGAGAGCAACTTCAAATATATGTTCACAAAATTCTCTATAGGTGTCCATGCCCAACCAATGCCAGGAAACTATCAACGGGTAGAGATTTCATCGAGAAGGTATGAAGACATGAAGAATCTTTCTTGTGGATCCTTGGGCAGACTCTGGGAATTTGATACATGCACTTTCAGCTGGAGAGGCAACATGTCAGACTATTTGAAATATTTTCCTTCAATTACAAGTTGATCCAACATAACAACCCAACTCTGCGAGAAGGTCTTCATACTCTCTTGCCCATATGAGTGACATAAAAGATGACCAAGAATTGGTAAGCCTTCCCGAGTGTCTTCGTCTTGTATATCTGGTTAGTTTCGTCCTGAAATTTGATGGCTCCCTTATCCAACACTTCAACATGTCTCTTGTGTTCGCGTTGCTATTGGGAGTGTAGAACGATGCATCCATCCTGTTCACCAGCTGTGGAAAATGATATATCTATTGATAATATTCCTCCCTCAAGGTAGAAAGCTCTATTCCACTGATACTTCCTAGTATCATCATCTCAGGATGAGTGTGTGAGACAATATAGTGGATCATGTCTCCGCATTCGAATACGGGATACGTGCATGAAACCTTGTACAATCCCAACTTATGAATATTGACATAGACTAGTTGGTCCTCCAGATTCTCCTCAAAGTTGTCTACTAATATAGTTTTGATGTCTTGCCATGTGACCTTGATGTCTTTCTCAATGAACATGTGTGTGTCTATGTACACGGGAAAGCTCATAGATGCCCACTCAACCACATCTTTGGTACTACTTTCAACTGTCTTTTGATATAGCTTTCTTTGTGGCCATGTTACTTGTACTACTGAGAAGATGCTTAGAAACTTGTATTACATGGAGACAGAGAAGATATTCACGACAAAGAAATGTTAGCTAGAAAAACATAAAGCGACTCGAGAATCAATCAGAAAATAAACTGGGTGATTGTTTTGCAAGATTGTGCAGTATTGACTCTAGGAGGATGGGAGATTTTCAGCTAAAACTATGCATTGCATAGTCTGAGATGCTAGCAAGGCTTATTAGTGACTTGAACTATGCAAAGTACAATCTAGGGAAGCTGACAACTAACTAGAACTCTGCAATGTGTAGTTCAGTCAAGCTAGGTTGCTCAATGGAACTATGCATTGCATAGTTCGAGTGGGAAAGCATGGGAAACTGCCTCCCAGGATTGTTTAGAGCATATATGGGTGACAGTGTGAGAATCCTCTACACAATTCCCAAAGCCAAGTCAGAGCGTTGACCTCAAGGAATGCACAGTGCATATCGGGAGAAGCAAGATCTAGGCCAAGGCAACCTAGATTTTCCCAAGGGCAACCTAAAAACCCAAAGGACTCTATTTGTGTGCAAATTAGGTGTAGATCTCATTGAATGGAAATGCATGAAATTTAAGCTAGTGTATAAATCATTCAAATGAAAAAGAAAAAAAAATCATGAAGAGAGTCACTGCAGTGGCGATCATTAGTGCAAAAACAAATTTATGCATGCGACACTAAGGAAATGCAATGTAAAACTCGAAATAACACTTCTACAATTTAAAATACATTAAAAAAACAAAATTCGTTCAATAATAGAAGGAAAACAACACTCACAAAAGACAAGAAATAAAAAGTGACAGAAAAAAGTGACAAAAGACGTGAAAGGAAAAACTTACTTGGAAAAGTTGTGTCGACTATGTCAAAGGTTCGTAGATGCCTCGGGAATTCCAGAGCTCCAAGATCGAATGTGTAGAATGAGCTCTGAGGTGTCCATCAAATAGATTTGGAAAACTTATGAAAAAGATAAACTTGGTGGGAAGTTTCTAAAATCAACTTTTCATGTAGCTCCTGCTGCTAAAAATATCGCCCTAAAATCTAGGGATGTTTTCTCACTTTTTCTATTTTTTCTTTTCGGGAAAAGCTTCCCAGCTTGCACAGAAGGATTGCATAGTTCAGGAGGGAGCTAGGAAACCTACCAGCACATGCAATAAACAGTCACTGAGGGAAACACTTCTACATTCTTTCTGGGATGAGTGGCTCAAGATGTCTCTCAGTTCTACGCACTTTCCAAGAGCAAGCCTAGATGTCTGCTGGGTCAGTGTAGTTTTGAGCCTCAACTTACCCCTAGGTGGTTCTATGCAATTTTGCAAAGCGAGGTTGGGTTTCTTTCTATGTGCAATCTATGGGAGCAAGGTAGTTGGCCTGCTCTGTGCAGTTTTCTAGAGTAAGCTCGTTGGGATGGTTTGCACAAATTATGAGTACAAGGTAGCTACTGGGCTACTCTGTACAAATTCTGAGTGCAGGGTAGTTGTTGGGCTGCTCTGTGAAATTCCTGATGGGAAGACAAAATTCCCTCTAGGATTGCAGAATTTTCCTAAATAGAACAAAGACAAGATGTGAACCAAGTGTTGGGTCAACTTGTGGTTGGTCGATAGAATGAGTAAGAGAACACAAGCTGTTAAATGATATATAAGATCAAATAAACACAAGTACTTGATCCATGGAGGAAATCTGCTATGATTTCAAGGAGGGAGGCTCCAAAATGAAGCGAAGGAAAAATTTTGGAGGGTGGTTGTAGCTGCTACAACAGTTCCTTTATAGGGAATTCCTCAACCTCTCAAAGGAGTGTTATTCCTTGATTTGTAGACTGTGGGGTAGAGCGTGCCATCTCCTCTAGCATGTTTGTAAAATATCAGTCCCCAAAAGCCTAAAAAAGTCTTCAAAATGGAGGATAACTTGCTCTTACTTCTCTAGGTATAGAGGGGCTAATTTAGGGTTTGCATAGATGAGGATATGGTTTCTTATGACAACCTTAGGACTTTTTAATTATGTTTTCATATATAGAGGCTCACTTGCTTCCTTGACAATATATTTCTTCACTTCCTCAGGCCTTTCTTCTCCATGAACAAGCCAAGAGGCTAGGGACGTTAGATGTGCATCTCCCAATCTTGAATTGGGGTCCTAGAAGTTCATGTTTGTGAGGATCATTTTGTGCATGTAGAACTCAACTAATTTATCCCTAAATGTTGACTTCATGGCATAAATCAATGAGCTTCCTATAATCCTGAAATGGGAGAGAGTCATATTATGCCAATGTTTTCATTTGAAATAAGAACCATTATTATTTGAGGAATATTTCATATGATTTGGATGGCTGCCTACACTGGATGGCTTCCATCTCTAATATTTCCATGGTGGTAAGTTGTGATTCCTTCTCCTCTAGTTGCTCTCTTAACCTCTAATTTTCTAATTGCACTTACCCTCTCTTGCTTAACTCTTTTAATCTTAAGTCAACCATTTCTTCACCCATTTTATTCATCTTTTCTTCCACAAGGTCCACATCTTCAATTTTATTGGACTTAGCAATTTGCATCCACCAATGTGACTGACCTCTCTTTTTTTCTAACTCAAGAATGACGGGGACTACAAATTTTTCATGTATGATTCAAACTTGTTCATAAAACTCGTAGTAGGACCCAAGACCAGGTTTTTGATCAGTATCTTAGAGTTATTGTGATATTTTTTCTCCCCCTTGAGGTATTGTTGCTCCTTCATGTAGCAGTATCCTCCCTATTCTATAGAAAAACTTCCCCTTCCTATAATGGTCCCTTTTCTTCCTTTACTTGGGTAGTTTTTGCTTGTAATTTCTTGGCTCTAACAACCCTAGTGGTTTCCATTCTTACGTATGTATAAGGTTACTTTCCCTTGGTATTGAGGGAGCTGAATTCCTCAATTTTCCCTTTTCCTCATCGCAATTCTCCTTCTCAGTGGCTGATAGGTTCTTCAATTATAATTGGGACTGCTGAGGGAGGTTGAGTCTTCCCTCATTTGATCCTAGTGCTCTTCCTTCTTTTGAAATATAAGAGGCCTTTCTTGGGCTACCTCCTTTGGGTTTTGGTAGATCTTCTAATGAGCTCTACATTCAAATGGATGGAAAGTCCTCTTATAACAGTGGTGGTACTATCTTCCCCTTGAGAGTGAAGGGACACAACAAATTCATGGGATATTTCATCATCATACCCCATTAGCTGCTTAAATAATCCCATCCATTATTGCCTTCTAAATATATCTCTGACAGGAAGATGCTAGTGGATTCTTTTAGTGTATGTGAGATCCCTTCTATTGAAACCCCTCCCATGTTTCCTATTTTTGCTTCCTCAAGTTTCCTCAAAGAAGGGAAACAAGGCTTGCACATTCTAGGAATAGTAACACACTAGAATACAACTAATTATTCCATCATGTGTTACTTTATCAAAATTTTGTTGTTAAGACTGACAAACAAATAATATGTGTTTGAGTTAGTAGTAATAACAATTTGATAATTATTTAGATTGAAAATACATAAAAACCCTTATGCTTCTAATATCCTTCAATATATTTGTTTTTCACAATATTTTTATATAAATATTGCACGCTACACTTATTGCCCATGATAATGGGGAATCCATGTCTATTTATAAGATATTGGGTGTCATCATCTATCGATTTCTTTTATGGAGATATAGAAATCTCATTTCACGAGTCTGAATAGAGAAAAACTTTACCATCATCAATATAAGGGTTTGTTTTTTTGGGCTGGAACATTGATCTTCATTAAGAGACTTGATAGCCAGACATGGCAGATCATTTGCAGATCAAAAAGAGGCCAAGGGAAGAATACCAAGGAAATTTTGTTTCAAGACCACCAACAAGAATTGCCATGAATACATCATGCTCATCACCTGCTTCTACCCTCTACATATGTGAGATGGTAGAAACCATGAAGCTTCCACATATATATAGAGATTATCATGTACAGAGCTTTGGGCATGTAGGCATGGTTAGTGTTCAATTTATTATGACTGGGGCTGACATAATACTTGTTGTCCATTCCTATAAGGATCTAGTGCATGGATAAGAGAAGGAGATCAAATTTCACCTATTCACTATGACATCAACATAAGCACTGGTGCCGACCGTGTGAAGGGTTTCATCATATCTATGTGTTACAACAAACACAATAATTTATTTCTAATAGTGCATATGTGTTAGAAATTGTAATTACTCCCGCATGTGGAGTTGGATAAAGTTAGAGAATCATTTAATTGGGTGTTAAGCGTTGATTCAAGTCAAGTGATGCATGATGAGTTAAGTGAAGTCCATATTTAGAGTGTGAGTTAATTGAATTAAGTGTGTGTTCATCATAAGTTATTTTAGGTGAGTCGCTATTTGGAAAATATTAAATAACCTTGGCCGCGTTCATTGTAACAATAAAGTTTTTGCTTTATCAATAGAAGAGCTGCAACTTGTGTGATTTATGTGAATATTTGTTTTGTCTCCTTTGTCTTTCCAACTAATTGGTATCAGAGTGAGGTTACAGAGAGCAAGGCATAACGAATACTAGGAAATCTTGTTGATCTTGTTTCTATATGAAGGGTAGTGGTCTACGGTAATTGAAACCTCACAGGGAGGATTTCTTCCCCATAAAGAACCAGTGTTATCTCTGTTATGCAGCGTTGACTTTCTAAATGCCAGAGAGAAGTCTGGTCTATTTGGTTGTGTCCAAAAAGGGGCTTACATTGGTCACTTTTCCCTTTCTTCCTTCACCACTCTCACCTTTAACCTCACTCATTTCCTAAACGAACCTTCTAAATCTGACAAAATTCCCTTTGGCCTCATCCTTAAGCGCAAAGCTAAACTGACCATAAAACCTTATCCATATGCCTTGCGTGCTCATAACCCATCGCACCGCATCCCCACCGTTGATCAGCCCCCGCCAATCCAACGGCTCGCATCACATCCGATAAAGGTGACTCACTCGACCACTCTCCACCGTCATATCATCTCCACCAGATCTAACATCCTTCACACATATCATGAGGACACCTAGATCGAGCGATAGCGTGTGATGAGGGCGATTTTTCTCTCTCATCCGTTGTTATGTGTCGTTCATTGAGTGGAATCATGCCTCCCCTGGTAATTACCACTTAGCGCCCGAACGTTGTGTGATGAAAACTGTTACTACCTCAGTAAACTACACCCACCCATTAACACCCACGCAACTCCATCACGCAATGACCATCCGATCTGTTTGTTACAGATCCAATGGCCCTAACGCACCCCACTCCCACCTCGGCTAATAGCCTTCGCTGAGCCATATTTTCCATTCATCCTCCCGGATCTGATGGTCATCTCTCTCGCTCATCCCAACTATCCACTTACCCATGCATCCTACGTCCTACGACCATTTTGTTGCTCAAAGAAGGAGATGACCAGCTCTGCTGGATTAGTTATAGTAAGATCCCCAACAACCACATTAAACAGAAAATATGGCCAAAGGGAGAAATGGACATAGCACGGCTCTATAGCAGAATTTATCAGTCATGGACTTCACAGCTACGAGCATTCCAACCGCCTAAAGGACAACACAGTAGTTGTGCAAATCAGACTTACACAGTAAAGCAAGTAACCTTGTTCAGAGATTCCATCAAGCAACTAAATGCAGTTGGTGGTCAATTAAGACCCCTCCATACCTGAATGTCCAGGTGCCATTGTAATGTAAACTTATAAATATCCAGAAGAAATATGTTATCAGAGTTTGAATTTGATGTAAGCTTCAACTTCTGGAGACTATAGACACTCTATAACTTGCAGCGTCATCTTCATTTTCAGTAATGCAAACTTCTTTTGCTGTTAACTACAAACTTCCATCCACTAGGCCATAAATACATTGATCATTCAATTATAAAGAGCCAGACATGGTTGTTGTTTTAAAACACATACATAGCCAAGATAATAGCAGCAAAAAATATTCATGAAAGTACAACCATATGGACCACATATAATTCATCAAAATACTCATATGAATACAAGGAGAAATAACCTTTCATAAATGATGCAAAATCCAAACCTGGAATTGGACTTCCACATTCCACCCGACCGTAGAATGATTGAGCCAAATCTCTCTTCAGCAATTCACCCCCTTGCCATATTTGAAGCATGAATGTGGGATATCATAAAACACATCAATTAAAACTCATCCAGGGCTTCCAGAGGCCATCCACCTCAACTCATCAAACAACGAGTCCACTTCAGAGTCTAACATCACCAAATAATCATGAGATTGGTCTCTATCCCAACCATCGAGGGCTCAAGAGCATTTATCCAACCAAGGCTCCAGGACTAGTAACTCAAACAACAACTTTTACAGAGCTCCGAAGCATTTTTCCAACCAAGGTTGTAAGAATAGTGGCTCAACCCACCAAGGGCTCTAGAGTGTTTTTCCAACCAAGGCTCTAGGAATAGTAACTCAACCCAAGATGATAGAGGGCTCCAAAGTATTTGTGCAACAAAGGATCCAAGACTAGTAACTCAATCCAAGCTAAGGAAAATGAGGACCAACAAAAAAAAAACAATGAAAGTAACCCACAATCACCATGGCTATCCAATAAATGGAAAGGCTAGGTAATCTGATGCTGATCCTGGCAATCCTCAATACCGATAACAAATCACAACCAAAAATCCACATGCATATGCCATGCATGCCAAAACTAGTGACGAAATCATACATGAAACTCGGTACTCACAAGAAAATGTAATGTAGTTGTTCATGTAGATGCCTTCTTATGCTTTCCTAATTTTCCTTTTCCTTCTTGCTCCAAGAATACAAGTATGTCACACCCTCCAAGAGTGCTCCAAGACAACTCTAAGTATCCAAGAGTATGAGAGAGAGAGAATAATCAGAGAGAACTCCAACACTAAACTGAAAAAAGGTTACCAACTAATCCTCAATAGCCTTTTTATGAATGAGGCCTCTATTTTCTTCATTTTCCATTATTTTCCTTCATTTCCCTCCTCACATGCAACCTATGAAATTCATGGCAATTCTTGGTGGCGGTCTTGAAATAAAATTTCCTTGGTATTCTTACCTTGGCCTCTTTTTTTATATACAAACGATTTGCCATATTTGGCTATCAAGTCTCTTAAAAACATTGATATCAAGTCCCTTAATGAAGATCAATGTTCTAGGCAAAAAAAACAAAACCCTTACTGATGATGGTAAAGTTTCTTTCTATTCAAACTCCTGAAATGAGATGTCTATAACTCCATAAAGGAATTTGATAGATGATGACACCCATATATTATAAATAGACATGGACTCCCCATTGTCATGGGAAATAAGTGTAGTGTGTGGAACCAAAATCTTAACATTTAACTTATTTAAAATTACTTTATATTAATAAGCATAATGTGTGAATCAAAATCTTAAACACTTTATTTATATAAAATTACATTAATTAATATAAATAATGAAAAACAAATTTGATAATGTTAATGTTTAGTTTAAGGAAAGATAATAGAGAAATAAAGTTACCTTTGCCTAAAAAGACCAGACTTTCTCAGAGTGAGTGTGGTGTCATGAGATTACCTTACCCCTTTTTATTAATTTAAGGTAATGAATTTACTAGGTGTTTAATAAATTTATATAAATGTTTAATTTTATTAATTAAGAATTTATATATTTATATAGAAGTAATGCAAAAAATAAATATGTTGAAAGCTTAAAAACTTAGGGGTTTTTATGTATTTTCACTCTAAAGTATTATCAAATTATTATTACTACTAACTAAAATATAAATATAAATTTAAACACATTATTTGTTTGTTACTCTTATCAACAAATTTTTGTTAAAGTAACACATGATGGAATAATGTAGTTGTATTCTAGTGTTTTCCTATTCCTAGAATGTGCGATCCTTTTTTCCCTTCTTTCAGGGCGTTTCAATAGAAGGGAGTCCACCAACACTAAAAGAATCCACTAGCATCCTCATGTCATAGATCTCTTCATAAGCCAATAATGGATGGGGCTCTTTGAGAAGCTAAAGGGGTATGATGATGAGATAACCCATGAATTTTCCATGACCCTTCACTCTCAAAGGGAAGATAGTACCACCAATATTATAAGAGGATTTTCCATCCATTGGAATATAGAGTTCATTAGAAGACCTATCAAAACCAAAAGGAGGAAGCCCAAGGAAGACCCATTATATTTCAAAAGAATGAAGAGCTTTAGGATCAAATGAGGGAAGTCTCAACCTCCCTCAACAGTCCCAATTACAATTGAAGAATCTTTCAGCCAACGAGAAGGAGAATTGCAACAAGGAAAAAGGAAAATTGAGGAATTCACCTCCGTCAAAACCAAGGGAAAGTAACCTCAGATATACATAAGAAGGGAAACCACTAGGGTGGCTAGAGGCAATAAATTACAAGCAAAAAATTCCCAAGCACAGGACGAAAAGGGACTACTATAGGAAGGGGAAAAGATTGTACAGGATAGGGGGATAATGATAAAGGAAGGAGCAATGGTACCTCAAGGGGGAGGAAAAGGACCACAAGAACTCTAAGAGCTCAATCAACAACCTAGTCATGGGTTCTACTACATGTTTTTATGAACAAGGATAAATCATACTTGAAAAATTTGTAGTGCCCATCATTCTTGAGCTAGAAAGGGAGAGACGTTGGTCACATCATTGGATGTATATTGCTATGTCCAAGAAAATTGAACATGTGGACCTCGTGGAAGAAAATATGAGGAAAATGGGTGAAGAAATGGTTGACTTAAGTTCAAAGAGTCAATCATGAGGGAGTAAGTGAAATTAGAAAACTAGAGGTTAGGAGAGAAGCTACAGGAGAAGGAATCACAACTTACCACCATGGTAATCTTAGAGATGGAATCCATCCAATGGAGGAAGCCATCCAAATCATGTCATATTCCTTAAATAATAATGGTTTCTATTTCAAATTAATACATTGGCACAATATGTATCTCTCCCATTTTAGGATTATAGGAAGATCAGTTATTTCTGCGATTAAGTCATCATTGAAGATAGGGCTAAATTAGTTGAGTTCTATTTGCACAACATGATCCTAACAAACATGAACTTTTGGGACCCCAATTCAAGTTTTGGAGATGCACAACTAATGGCCCTAGCATCTTGGCTTCTCCATGAAGAAGCAAGGGCTTGTTGGAAATAACACTAGGGGGTGGTGAATCAGTATTATCAAATCAATTACTTTTTAATTTGCATACTCAAATTCATATATGCTACTTCAGTTAGGGGAACTCACGTGTACACGCAACTTTGTCTAATACAACTAATGTATATCCAGTAAACATATGATTTAGTTAATCCATTAAATGTTGATATTTAATTAGTGCATCAGAACTAAATTAACCATATGAACAGTAAACAGGTGTAGTAAAACAGAACAGATCATCACACACAAGAAACACACATGAACACCATGATGTAAGGTGGAAACCCAATGTGGGTGAAAACCACCTGTTGCAATTCATCTCTATCTTATTTTTAATAACAAACTTCTTCTTACAATATTTCTATACTAGTGTAGTCTTATATGAGTATGCAGGCTTCTACCTGTAGAAGGCTACAACCTTCTCTCGTTCTCCAGCTTCTCTTGGAAGGGAGCTACAACCCCCTTAGCTCTTGTACTAGCTGATGTACTAGTACGTAGGTGTTGACCTATAGAAGACTACAACCTTCTCTTATCTTCCAGGGACCACGTTTCATAAATTTTCAGACTAGATACTCTTGAAGCACAACACCATAATCTAAAGGTCACGTTTCATCCAATTTTCATACTGGACCCATCAACAACATTGAAGCTCAAAATCAATTACCATTGTGATACAACCAATCATCAATCTCTAAATCACCCAACACTAAATCACTGAAGCCATGTCAACAGAAACATAGTCACCAGAACATGGAGCAGATCACAGAACTCTGTAATAATATTCAGAGCCAACTATATCATCAAAAATCATGCATCAGAGTGTATACGCTACTTGAAAAGAGTCGAACCAGCGTGTATACACAACTTCACCAAAGTGAACCAGCGTATATGTCATCAAATACTTACTTATAACTTCTTTTCTCTTCCCGACTTCAGACATTCCCAGACCATTACATACAAAAGGATAGTATGTGTGTTAGCAACCAGATCTAGTCCATCAAATCACATAAAGATAAGTCATTATGATCCTGATCCATTATTATATCTCATCCATCAACACTGAAACTCAACATAATCAACCAATCTAAATATGCAGAATAGAGACACCAGTAAACAGTCACCAAAACTCATAACTTTGCATCAACAGCCAGAACCACTTGTAACTTCAAATATCATAGTTCAAATGGTATACGCTACTTAGATATATCTAACCTATGTATATATGCACTTTTATCAAAGTCAACCAGCGTATACATATGTAAATATTCATTCATAATTTGCAGCTATTCTAGACTTGAGTTAGACCATAATATTTACAGAACATTACATGCGTGAGTATATAGATCTATAATAAGCATGATTGAACCATATAAGGATGATTCATTCAAAGCCATAAGATCTCGATCTGTCATTAGTCCTTGTCCTCCATCAACCACTGAAATTCCTCCTTGGCTCAGATCAAATAAAGTGTCATAAACCCATAACCTACATACTGGATCTCACACTTCATCAGATATTCAAGACTTTCTCAATGCCTTTGCCTAATGATCTTCTCCTCCTTTTATAGTCTTAGGCCTTACTCAATACCATGGTCCAAAACCACTTAGAACCAATACCTTGGTCTAAATACCTAGGGTGAATACCTCAGACCAAATACCATGCACCAATACCAAAATACCCTGGTCCAAATACCATGGACCCAAAAACTTAGTTTCTGACATGTACGTGCTTTTCCATGCGTAAAAGTGTGTGTATATGCATATGCATCTTATGCTCAATGAACCTGCATATATACACAACTTTGTCAAGGTAAACCTATGTATAACTCTTTTTCTTTCATTCTGTGATGCTAAACTGTGATTCAATACTATTATCCTATAGTACTTTGATCTTCATCATCAAGGACAACACCTATATCATAATGTTAACTTGTTGCACTATGAACTGTCATTTCCTTTGAACTACCCTGCATCACATCTGTTAACACAACTACCATGTATTAATGTCACATCTGATATCTCTTGTGAAGATTCATCTAGTGAGTTGTTCTGCTACAAGAAGGTTGCCATCAAGTACAACACATTCATCATAATGCCAACAATCTCCCCCTTTGGACTTGATGGAAAAAACAACACCAAGTCACTCTCCCTCTTTGACATCAAGGGAAAAGGGCGGACCAAGATCGTCTCTCCCTTGATATACATTCTGCTATCCATACTCCCCCTGGGTAAAGATGATGAGGATTTAGAGCATCCAGTGGCATTTTTCAGCAAAATCTTAAGGGATGCTGAACTAAGGTATGATATTATCAAAAAGAAAGCTTATGCTCTTATCAAATCTTTAAAAGCTTTCCGAATCTACATTCTGTACTCCAAGGCGATTTCATATGTGTCCTCTGCTTCAGTAAAGGATGTCCTAACGTAGCCAGACGTTGATGGAAGAAGGGCTAAATGGATTGTGAAGCTTATTGAATTCAACATAGAATTGAAGCCCACCAAGCTTATTAAGGGTTAGGGCCTCGCTAAGCTGATGGCTGAAGAAAATTGTAGGATGCTGGACATGAATTGGATAAGCACAAATTCAAATGACAGACAGACAGGGGAAAAAACAATTGAACAAGGGAAAAACTAGTCTTTGGCTAAAAATCTGGCCTCTTGTGAACGGTATGATAAAATAGCTCACTTTCTGTTGAAACTAGAGCTCTAGGTCTTAGCTTGACCCAAGCTAGGACTGTTAAACTAAAAGAAGCCAAGTATTGTATTAATGAAAGCTTTCTTTATTGGAGGGACCCATCAGGAATCCTCTTAAGATGTATAGACAAAGAAAAATCTATGAAGGTCATGCATCAGTTTCATCCCAGCATCTATGGAGGACATCACTATTGGAAAACCACAACCCACAAGATCCTCAGAGATGGGTATTATTGGCCCACTCTATTTTCTGATGTCTTTTCATTTGTAAAATCTTGTGATAGGTGCGAGAGGTTTGAAGGAAAACAGCAGTTGAAATCCTTACCCTTGAAGCCAATACATGCCATCGACCCTTTCTAGCAGTGGGGCTTGGATTTGATAGGGGAAATTAATCCACATTCTAATGGCTAGTACAAATGGATCTTAGTAGCCACTGATTACTTCACTAAATGGATTGAAGCCATCCCTACTAAGAAAGCTTATCACCATGTTGTCATGAAGTTTTTGACAGAAAATTTTTTCACCAAGTTTGGCTTTCCACACAAATTGGTTACAGACAATGCAGCAGCCTTTAGGGCAAAAGAATTGGTGAACATGTGTGACTCAATGGGCATTAAACTAGTGCATTCCACCTCATATTACCCTCAAGGCAATGGTCTAGCAGAATCATCCAATAAGAGCCTAAAAAGGATAATCAAAAATCTATTGGAAGACAACAAAAGGAACTGGGATTCCAATCTAAGGTTTGCATTGTGGGCTGACAGGGTGACCACCAAGAAATCCACAAGGAATTCTCCATTCAAACTGGTATATGGCACTAAGGCTATATTCCCAATCCAGTTGACCCTCCCTGTGGTTGAGTTCTTGCAGGAAGAGCAGAATGAGGAAAATGACTTGGCAAAGAAGATTAGTGACTTGGTTGAAGTGAATTAAATCAAAGACCAGTTGAATGAGAAGTCTGCAGCACATCAAAAGAGAATTATGGAAGCCTTTGACAGAGAGGCAAATATGGAAAATCTTCAAATTGGAGACTTAGTTCTTAAATGGGATGCATTGAAAGAAAATAAATGCAATCATGGAAAATTCGATGCTCTGTGGACGGGACCTTTTGTCATTGCTCAGGTCCAGGGGAACAACACTTTCATGCTGCAAAGTATGGAAGGAGAAATAGTTTTTGATGGCCCAGTTAATGGGTGGTTTTTGAAGGTTTATGTTGTTTAAGGCCTTTAGGCCCCAACATTGTAAATATGTTCTTTTATAGTTTTTAGTTTAGGCTTAGTTAGACTCCATGCCTAATGGAATACTAGGAAATCTTGTTGATCTTGTTTCTATATGAAAGGTAGTGGTCTACGGTAATTGAAACCTCACAGGGAGGATTTCTTCCCCAGAAAGAACCAGTGTTAGCTCTGTTATGCAACGTTGACTTTCTAAATGCCAGAAAGAAGTCTGGTCTATTTGGTTGTGTCCAAAATGGGGCTTACATTGGTCACTTTTCCCTTTCTTCCTTCACCCCTCTCACCTTTAACCTCACTCATTTCCTAAACGAACCTTCTAAATATGACAAAATTCCCTTTGGCCTCATCCTTAAGCGGAAAGCTAAACTGACCATAAAACCTTATCCATATGCCTTGCGTGCTCGTAACCCATCGCACTGCATCCCCACCACTGATCAGCCCCCGCCAATCCAACGACTCGCATCACATCCGATAAAGGTGACTCGCTCGACCACTCTCCACCGTCAAATCATCTCCACCAGATCTGATGTTGTTCACGCATATCATGAGGACAACTAGATCGAGCGATAGCGTGCGATGAGGGTGAGTTTTCTCTCTCATCCGTTGTTATGTGTCGTTCATTGAGTGGAATCATGCGGCCTCGGGAAATTACCACTTAGCGCCTGAACGATGTGTGATGAAAACTGTTACTGCCTAAGTAAACCACACCCACCCATTAACACCCACGCAACTCCATCATGCAATGACCATCCAATCTGTTTGTTACAGATCCAATGGCCCTAACGCACCCCACTCCCACCTCGGCCGATAGCCTTCGCCGAAACATCTTTTCCATTCATCTTCCCGGATATGATGGTCATCTCTCTCGCCCATCCCAACTATCCACTTACCCATGCATCCTACTTCCTACGACCATTTTGTTGCTCAAAGAAGGAGATGACCAGCTCTGTTGGACTAGTTACAGTAAGATCCCCAACAACCACATTAAACAGAAAATATAGCCAAAGGGAGAAATGGACATAGCACAGCTCTATAGAAGAATTTACCAGTCATGGACTTCACAACTATGATCATTCCAGCCACCTAAAGGACAACACAGTAGTTGTGCAAATCAGACTTACACAGTAAAGCAAGTAACCTCATTCAGAGACTCCATCAGGCAACTAAATGCAGTTGGTGGTCAATTAAGACCCCTCCATACCTAAATGTCCAGGTGCCATTGTAATGTAAACTTATAAATATCCAAAAGAAAGATGTAATCAGAGTTGGAATTTGATGTAAGATTCAACTTCTGGAGACTATAGACACTCTATAACTTGTAGCGTCTCATCTTCATTTTCAATAATGCAAACTTCTTTTGCTGTTAACTGTTCATTGTCTAGTTTCTTCTGTTCTAAGCTTGTGCTTGATGTGCCGTGTTCTTGATCTCTTGATGTTTAACACTAGATAACTATCATCTTATCTCTATGTTAGAATATTGAATGCATCATTGAACAGGTTGCCTAGGTTTCTTTCTATCTGATGCAAGAGAGATTTCATCCTATCTTTTCATCAATAGACTAGAGTTGCAGGTTTTTGTACTAGGCGTAGCCAGCGATCACATGGTCTTGTGTATATGTTAGTGTGGTTAGTATTCTCCATATTCACCTAAATATCTAAACTATGAGATTTGGTGGTCTAAAGCCTTGTAGTCTGAGGATGTTCACACATGTCTGGAGTGAAACAGAGTAAAAGTGGTTATCTGGCTTGAACCAAACCATCATTCCTTCCATTAAAACCTCGCAACGATAGTTGAATTTATATGTTACCATGCATCTCTAAGCTACAACCTAGGAGAGTTTCTTGGAATCCTAAAAGGACCCAAAATACCTTTGAAAATTCTAAAACTGAGCTTTTTTACCTTTTACACAGTTATATGGACTACTCTCACAATTGGAGGTCCGATGTGATATCATTGATTGCTCTCGGCAATTTCAATGGAACGCTTACAATATATAACTTCGCTTTGAAGTGCCGATGCGATTTATGTCGATAATCACAATTACAAAGGGATTGGGTCAAAACTTTAACGTGCGCCGATCTAACTACGCGATACGATATATATGTCAGACCCGATAAGGCCCAAAACTCCCATGCATAATATTTCACGTCTGCTTCCTTGAATCCACTAAGTGTTTAGTGTGATTTCCCTTTGTAAATGGCTTTTGGTGATGCGATAAGGAAATACATAGGGTCGATGCGATTTGGGTTTCTACGGTCCCGATATCATTCAAAAACTCCATTTGAAGGATTTGAAGTCTGGATTTTCAATCCGAATGTGTTTTACGCCCAATACTTAGTGTATTTTGGGTTCTCTGCCTGCGAAACTAGAACAATGGAATGTGCTTGCCAAATGATCCGTTAACATAATATCTCCATTAAAAAACATGAAAAACATAGGAAAATATATATAACATCTGAATCAAAGAAAAGCAAGCATTTGAACGCCTCCACGAGCTATTTATAACACTATGCACACAACACTATTTTATTCCTAATAAATAATAACAGAGTCTCTGCCTTAGGCCAGATTACATATATAAAGACCTCTATCTCCAAAAAAATGCATTCCACACACTCTCTCTATGCTCTCGCTCCACTCCCCTCACTCACTACGTTTTCCTTCCCTTTATCCATCGACAACCACTCTGACCATATCTACCAACAAAATCTCTATTTTTGATAGACCTAATAGCAAATCTCTAACACCTATCTCTATGCTAACAATCTCTCTCTCTCTGAATCTAAAATAAGACAATCTCTAACTTATTACAATAATGAATTATAACTAATTTCTTGACAGATCCAACCCTCTCAGTAAAACTAGCTTTTTACTAATCAGGTCAATGAATTTCAACCTCTTTTAGCCTGGCTAAGTCCGGATGCTACTGCATCAGACTCCCAGGGAAGAAAAGAATTGTCCTTCAAAATTTTAGGACTTACTCCATACTTTTGTAGTTCTGTTGTAGTCAACCAATTGGAATCTTCCACTGGTTGTCCTTTCAACTTAACTAGATATTGAAAATAAGTCTACCCTTTGGTTTTCTTGGAAACTCCTTGATCCAATATAGCTTCAACTTCTTTCCTGACTGCTTTTGGTACTTGTTCCTCCTACTTCATGGTTTGAACTTCATCCCCTGTAGCTTCCTCCTGCAACTTTGCCTTTGCCTCTCTATATGGATATAAATCTACAAAATTAAAAATGGGGGACATTCCAATCCTTTTTGGAAACTCAATCTCATATGCATTGGCTGAAAATTTTCTAACAATTTTGCAAGGTCCTATCTTTTTCATTTTCAATTTGTTGTAAGTTTTAGTATGAAATCCGTCTTTCCTCAAATGCACCATCACTAAGTCTCCCACTTGGAATTATTTCTCTCTTATTTTCAGATTTGGCCTCTGCTTGTATTTGTTCCTGCAATTTTCCTTTGACTTCTTCTTATAACCTCTACATTTGTTCTGCAAATTCTTCAGTGCTTGCATCCTGGCTTCCTGTTTTCCCAAATCCCTGAGTTCATACACACATCTAGGATGCATTCCAAAGAAAATATAAAATGGATTCATTCCAGTGATTCAGTTTGGTGTATCATTGTAAGCAAACTTATCTTGAGCTAGTGCCAAATCCCACTGTTTAGGATTCTGATATACTAAATTGCTTAATATATTTCCCAAGCTCATGTTCACTACTTCAGTTTGTCCATCTGTTTGAGGATGGTATGATGAACTAAAACTAAGACTACCTCCCAGTTTCTTCCAAAGAGTCCTCCAAAAATGCCCTACAAACTTGGTATCTTGATTAGATACAATACTACTACAACATAAATGGAATCATTTCCTCTCTGAATTTTTAGTAATCCCAAAACAAAAGCCATGCTAACTGCATCCCACAGCCGATTTGGTATGGGCAATGGCTGATACAGTCCTATATTCTGACTCCTTCCTTTGGCATGCTGACATATCCTGCATTTCTCAACTAACTTTTTAATATCAGTTTCCATTTTGGGCCAATAATAAAAAGCATTCACTTGAGCAAAGGTTTTACCTTGTCCAAAATGACCAGATAATCCTCCACTATGTTTCTCCTTTATGATGTTTTCCCTCATGGAACATTTGGGAATACACAACTTGTTGCTTTTAAATAATAGGCCTCCTTGAATGAGTTAGTCCAACCACTAACTTCTGTTATGGCTCATTGGGTTCTGAACTATTGTGTAGATATCTCTGAAATCTTCATCATCCTTGTACATTTCAATCATTTCTTCAAACCCTACAACACCCACTTTGAATTCTTGCACAATAAAACTTACCCTGCTCAATGCAACTGCTACTTTATTTGACTTACCACTCTTATGCTTTATTACAAAAGTAAAACATTGCAGAAATTCTACCCGCTTGGCATGTTTCTGATTCAGCTTCGACTGGTTATTGATAAACTGTAAGTCATGATTTTTTGAATATAATATGAATTCTTTTGGCATAAAATAATGTCTCCATTTTTTCAAATCCTGCACAATAGCATAAAACTCCTTATCATAAGAAGAATATTTCTTCTTTACATCATTCAGTTTCTCATTGAAATATGCTATTGGTCTTTGCTCCTGACTCATAACTGTGCCAACTGCAACTCCAATAGCATATGTTTCTACTTGAAATACTTTCTCAAAATTAGGCAATCCTAAGATTGGCTCCTCTATGGTCTTCTTATTCAGCAAATTAAAGTTTCTATCTACTACTTCTGTCCATTGAAATGGCTTATTGATCTCCTTGATTGTCTCAAGCATTGGTTCACAAATTTGACTAAAACTTTTTATAAACATTTTGTAAAAACTTGCAAGTCCATGGAAGCTCCTTACATAAAATATGCTTCCGGGAGTAGGCCAATTCCAAATTTCTTGAAACTTCTTTGGATCCATCTTCAAGCCTTCTTTGGAAACTACAAATCCCAAGTAAACCGGCTCCTCATTCATGAAACTACATTTTTTCAAATTTATTAGTAGTTTCTCTTTCTGTAGAGTTCTTAGGACCAACTTAAGATGCTCTAAATGCTCCTCTTTACTTTTACTAAAAACCATAATATCATCAAGGTACACAATAAAAAATGTACCTGCATACTCCTTTAAGACTTCATTCATTAACCTCATGAATGTGCTGGGTGCATTAGTGATCCCAACAGGCATCACTAACCACTCATATAGTCCACTATTTGTTTTGAATGCAATTTTCCATTCATCATCTTCCAAAATCCTTATTTGATGATATCCACTCTTCAAGTCTATTTTAGTAAAGTATTCTGATCCACTCAGACAACCCATTAAATCATCCATTCGTGGCAAAGGAAATCTGTACCTAATTGTGATCTTGTTGACAGCTCTGGAATCTGTTCACATGCACCATTTTCCTCCTTTCTTCGGACTGAGTATTGTTGGTACAGTACATGGGCTAAGACATTCTCTGATCAACCCCTTATCCATCAGCTCCTATACTTGCCTTCCAACTTCTGCATTCTCTTGAGGAGTTAGTCTATATGTTGCTTTATTTGGCAAGCTTTCTCCTGGTATTAAGTCATTGTGATGACTAATACCCCTAATCGGTGGTAATGCATTCGACAACTCATCCACAATAATATAAAAAAAACAATCTAACAACATTTTAACTTCTTTAGGCAAATCATTCAAATTTGTGGAAGTTAAAATTACCTTTGGCCTTCCCACAATAGAAAAATGTAACTCCTCATTCTTCACTACTTCCTGCAGTAGCTCCTTTCCACTCATCAGCATAACACTACTTCCAAGTGTTCATTTGTCAACATCGTCTTTCAATGGCAGCAATGTGTGTTTAGTTCTATCTTTCTCAAAAGTATAAGTGTTTCTCCTTGCATCATGAATAGGTTTCCGATCAAATTGCCACGGTCTTCCCAGTAATACGTGGCATACATCCATGGGAATTACATCACATAAGATCACATCTTTATATGTACCAATTTGTATCTCCACCTTGCGTTGTTCAGTCACAGTGATCTTATGTCCCTTCTATAACCATGACACTTTATAAGGAGTAGGGTGCATGGTCTTTGTTAGCCCGAGCTTGTCCATCATCTCTATAGAAACAAGACTGGCAGTGCTTCCACTGTCAATTATTACTTTGTAGCACTTACCATTTGACTTACAGGTAGTCCTAAACAAATTCTTCCTCTGTGTAGGTTCTCCAATCTCCTTCTCTGTTCTAAGCAAAGTTCTTCTCAATAACAGTGATTCACTTTCTTCAGGGGTTCTTCCTTTTCAACAAGTTGAGGTGGTTCTGGCTTTGGCTTAGCCACATTCGCACTTCTCTGAGCAGAAATATTCCTTTATTAGATTCTCCCCTCTGTGGTGGTCTGCTACTTGAGCTTCCTGCTTCATGCTGATGTTATTGTCCTCTTGATCTAGTAGATCCTCTACCTCTTGCTAAGCTTTTTCCTATATTCCTCTGGTTTTGTTTCCTCAAGATCTTTTCTTCTGCCCTTTCCCCTTTCTTGATGTCTGTACCTTGTCCCACCAGATGGTTGCGTGACCCTTCAATCTAGTAGCTGCAAACTTCACTCTCTTCCCCTCATCAATCTCTTCATAGTCAAAGTACTGGTATAAGGATCTGATCCAATTCGTTAACTCTTCTGTGTTTAGACTCCCTTCATACATAGGAATTTCCACCTTAGATTTTCTTCCCGCTTTCACCGTCATCTTGAGGACCTTGGCAGTTTCATCATTTTCATCTACTATCTCCTCTGCAAGAGATTCTTCTGAATAAATTTCTTCTCCTTCATCAGGGGCTCTTCTCTGGGTATTCTCAATTGACTCCATTTGCATATGTAGAATCTGTACCTCTTCCAATAGAATTGCATTTGGATAAGGTATTCCTCAACCAATGCCTCTCCTTGGCGGCATTTTCACTGCAAACAACCCTTTCTTCTGCTTTGATACCAAAAATGGTGCAGGAAAAACAATGGTTTAATAAAAACCCACAAATGGATCTATAAAACCCAACAATCACCCCTTTCTTCAAAATATAATCCCTTTTCGCTATCGAAATCCAAAATCCTTTGAAAAATCTTAAAACAATTATTTTTCATTTTTGGGACCCAAAATACCTTTGAAAAAGCTATAACCAATCTTTTTCGCCTTTTACATAGTTATATGGACTATTACCGCAAATCTAGAACTGGCTGATTGAAATGGATCAGAATGAATTGCAATATCGGCGATCAAGATTCCAATGGTCCTCACTATTGGCGCTATCCCCTGGAGGAGGTCCAATGCGATATCGCTGATCACTATTGATGATTTCAATGGGCTGCTTACAATATATAACTCCACTCCAAAGTGTCGATGTGATTTATGTCAACAATCGCAATCGAAAAGGGGTTGGGTCAAAACTTTAATGTGCGCCGATCCAACCACGAGATGTGATATATATGTTGGACCCGATAAGGCCCAAAACTTTCATGCATAATATTTCACGTCCTCTTTCTTGAATTTGCTAAGTGTTTAGCGTGATTTCCCTTTGTAAATGGCTTTTGGCGATGTGATAAGGAAATACACAGGTTCGATGCGATTTGGTTTTCTACAGACCCGATATCATTCAAAAACTCCATCTAAAGGATTTGGAGTCCGGATTTTCAATCCAAGTGTGTTTTATGCCCAATACTTAGTGTATTTTGGGTTCTCTACCTGTGAAACCAGAACAATGGAATGCTCTCACTAAATGATCCTTTAACACAATATCCCCGTTAAAAAGCATGAAAAACACAGGGACAACATCTATAACATCAAAATCAAAGAAAAGAAAGCAATTGAAGGCCTCCATGGGATGTTTATAACTCTATGCATGTAACACTGTTTTATTTCCAATAAACAATAACAGAGTCTCGGCCTTAGGCCAGATTACACAGATAAAGACCTCTGTCTCCAAAAAAATGCATTCCACACACTCTCTCTATGCTCTCGCTCAACTCCCCTCGCTCATTACGTTTTCCTTCCCTTTATCCATTGACAACCACTCTAACAATATCTAACAACAAAATCTCTATTTTTGATAGACCTAATAGAAAATCTCTAACACCTATCTCTATGCTAACAATCTCTATCTCTGAATCTAAAATAAGACAATCTCTAACTTATTACAATAATGAATTATAACTAATTCCAACCCTCTCAACAAAACTGGCTTTTTACTAATCAGGTCAATGAATTTCAACCTCTTTTAGCCACAACATGTGAACACGTTTTCACATTGCTGGCTAGTCCGGATGATCCTGCATCATATGTTTCCTCCGATGTTAACTCCTCCAATATGTTGGCTCCTCTGATATTTCATGCGATATCTCTGATATATCTCTTACTCTTGAGCATATGCAATATTTTAATAAGAATAGTTTGTAACAGACTCTTACTCATGGCTTGGCTTTCCTGTGGCTTCTCCTCACTCTTCCTATCATCATTTAGTATCTAGAATATTGCCATATTGACATCAATGACAATCTAGATCAACAATCTCCCCCTCTGTCATTGATGGCAATATTCTTCTCTCTCCCTTTGACATCACTCGCAAAGGAGTGACAAGGACTCCCCTTGTCATGCAACATGTTTATGAATCAAATTAAAGTGATGCTAAAGAAATAACCCCCATCTTTTGATGAAGATGTTCAAATGCTTCTCAAGGAAGAGGTTTTTTGAAAATATCATCTATCTATTCCTTAGTATTGAAATATTCTAAGATGATGTTTTTTTCAACTACTTGTTCTTGAAGGAAATGATACTTTGTTAGTATATGTTTGATCTTGGAGTGCATCACTGGATTTTTGCTGAGGTTGAGAGCACTTTTGTTCATTATGTCCATTATCATTACATAATGAGCAAATTAGATCAAATTTGGCCAAGGGATCAAAAGAGTTGTAGGTCTTGATTTGTCCTTGCCCTTTGGGACCATATGGTTTGTTTGTTTGATCCTTCAATTTTGTGTTTCATTCTTACGGGCCATGCAATGTCTAGCTTGATGACCAAAAGTTTTACAATAAAAACAATGCCCAAAAAAGATAGTTTTTTACTTCTTGTAATAGCCATGATTTGAATCAACATTCTTCCTTGGAGTTACTCCCTATTCATTATTTGGATTTGAGATGGGCCTTTGATGAAATAATGTTTTTTACCTGTTGTAATAGCCATGATTGGAATCAACATTCTTCCTTGGAGTTACTCTCTCTTCATTCTTTGGATTTGAGATGGGTTTTTGATGAAATAATCATTCTTCTTTTGGGTTGCTGGAAAGTATGCTAGCATAGCTTTTCACATTATTCTTAGTACTTGATGATTCTCCTTTAAAACCTATTCCAGATTTCTCATGTTGAGGTTTTTGATTATTTAATATAGTGTCAAGTATTTGAGAGCTTTCCCAACCATTTTTGACTTGCTCCAATTCCTTCCTCAAAGATACTATTTTGGCTTCACGTTCTTCACAAACTTCTTTTTATTTTAGCTTATTTTTCAAGAGGTCTTCCCTTCTTTTTGTTTCCTCATTTTCTACCTTGAGAGAGATGATTGTATTTCATAATTTCTCATTTTATTCAATGGCACTCATTAATAATTCATCTAAATTTCCTTCTAGCTCTTAATCATCATCATTTTTCAATGCCATGAATAATACTTCTTGGCTTCCACAATGGTCATTTTCTTCATCTCGTTCTTCATTACCTCATTTGTGGCGAGGGAACTGATTAGTTGATTTCTTTTTGATGACTACAAATTCATCTTCATCGGACTCATCTTGCTTAGAGAATAAATTCTTCTTATTGAACCCTTTCTTTTTGTATACCATCCTTTTAGAATTTCCCTCACCATCACTATCATGCTTATAAGGACATTTTGTAGCATAATGACCAATTTTTCCACACATGAAACAAATAAGAGGGTACTTACCTTTCAGCTTAGATCCTTTCTTTAGTCTTCGTACAAATTGCACCAATTCAAGTTCAACATTGGATTCATCACTACTGGTATTCCATTCTTTCCCATTTTTTTATTTTGAGGCCTTGAATGCTACATCTTTAGAACTTGGGCATCCTTTTCTCATCCCATAGGCAATCAGGATTCCATGAAGTTCATCCATCTTGAGAGTATCTAGATCCTTCATTTCTTCCATAGCACTTACTTTGGAGTCAAATCTATGTGGGAGATATCTTAAGACCTTTTGAACAACAGTGCTTTCTTCAATGTTTTCTTCCAATCCTTTAAAAGAGTTGACCACTTCAACTATTTGAAAAAAGTATGATGCAATATCTTCTTCATCATCCATTTTCAGACTTTCAAATTGCCCTCTATGTGTTTGAAGCATTGCCTTCTTAACTTTGGAGTCTCGATCATCTAAGATAATTAGCTTATCCCATACTTCTTTGGCTGAGTTATAATTCATGACTTTTGTAAATTCAGAATCAGTGATTCCACTAGTGATGGAGTTTAAGGAATTTGCATTTGCAATGTAAGCTTTCCTTTCATCTTGATCTATTGGAAGAGTGGAAGGGGATGTGTACTCATTTAAAACCGAATGCCAAACATCAGGTCCAAGGGACATTAAGTAGTAGGACATTATCTTTTTCAAAAAACCAAAATTTGTGCCATCGAACAAAGGAGGTCTTCCTGACACTTCTTGATTTCTCATCATGATTGAGAATCCTTCTTCAAGCTGTTAGGATGATATGAAGAAGTTGACTCTAATACCAATTGTTGGAAACACTTGGGGGGGGGG
>APFE030038501.1:0-10679 GCA_000404065.3 Pinus taeda
CTTGCTTGTCCAGTCCCCCAAGCTCCAACTTGTTATGCTTTTTGCTGTGGATGAATTAAAAACATTGACTAGTTGCATTCACAACCTGAAGCACTGCAAGGCTCACTCAAAACCATTGGATCAATAAACAATCACTTAGCTTCATTAACTAATCATTGGAGTTCACTTGGAATTGGTTATTTGGCTTAATATCTGCTTAGTTATCTATTACGAGTCTAGATAGTTTTAGTTCAGTTTCCAAAGGGCCTCATATTTACTGCTGTTCTTGATCTCAATCTAACTTGCAAAATATCCTTGGAAGATAAATCATAAAATGAAAATCAGATCAAAAGCTGGGATAACTTGCTTTGCCAGTAATAATAAACATATTTTTGGAAGATAAACCATAAAATGAAAAACAGATCAAAAATTGGATACTGACCAGATAATTCGTCAATGTCGATTTCCCGGCGTTTGGAGCTCCAACGATTCCGACAGCCAACGACTTCTGGTCCTCTTCCCTGACCTCTTCTTCTTCTTCTTCATCGAGTTCATCGTCTGGCTGTTGCAGAGACGCTTCCAGCAAAGCCTTGGCCAGTTCTGAAGCCCTCCTCTCTTTCTCTTCGTTACTCAATCCAGGAAACCAACAATGCTCTTCTGGTTTTAAAATTGGTTTCCAACCGATTTAAAAAAAATTGAACAATGTTCTTCATTGCCCAGTATAGAGAAAGTGGAGATGACCTCATTACAAACCTAACTTTAATGTTCTTCATTGCACAATATTGAGATATTTGAGATAGGCTTATGACAAATCAATCTTTAATTTTAAGAGCAAAAAAGCCACATCTTCTTTTGCACAAGGAGTTAGGGCTTTTTGTATCCTTCTGCAAACTGAAAAATAGGTTTTTACAAGTCACAGAAACAGAATGAACTCACTTCAAACGCAAGGTGACCCCTGGCTACTACATGTACAGACCAGCACAGATCTGCAAACAGAAATACCACATAGAATACTGCTGGTATATTAATGTGAGACAGCATGCTCTGTTTCTAGTTTAGTCACACAGAAGAATTATTATCAATGACAACAGCTCAGACTATTTTTCTCTTATATTGACTCTCAGAAACACCAATGCAAAGAATCTTTCCAAGTATCTTTGTTTTATCCCATTTCTAATCCTAACTGGATATTATCCAAACTCACCCATTTAAATTGGTAGGCATCCAAACCCATGGTTTCTGCTCAATAATTACAATTTGTTGGGCTTCTTTTTCTTAAAAAGTTATTATAAGAAGATTCAATTTTCTAAATAAAGTTATTATTAAATTGATTTTTTATATATTTTAAAATAATCATCATAAAAATTTAAATTAACTTAATAACACTACAACTTTCAAAAAAAAATATTAATTAAAAAAAACATAATTTCCATTAAATTACTCAAAGTAATTTTCAGTTAGTTCCAACAGGTTGTAGAGTAATTTTGCAGGGAAAAAAATGTTGGATATTGGGTTTAGTTTTCTTTTGTGTTTTATGATATAGACTAACCATCTCTTATGGATCTTAATTTTGGCGATTGTAGTGGAGATAATGCTTGTAGGTTTTGGTCTAATGGCAAACATAATTCCAACAAGTGGTATCAAAGTGACAGGTTTGTAGTTCATCTAGTAGATCCTAACTCTTGTTATTGTAGTAGAGACTAATCCCTGTGGATTTTGATCTAACCTAATTCCAACAAAAAATTTCTAAATTCCTTAATAATATCTTAAATAATAATTAGGATCTAAAAATACAATTATAAAAAATAGAAAATATAACCATAAAAAAATTCCCAAATTCGTTAATAATAACTTGAATAATTAATGAAGTCTAAAACTACAGTGATAAAAGATGAAAAATATTAAAAACTATATAGTAAGTTAATATTAAATTACTATATTTTATTATCATATCTTATCTATCGAATATCACATTATTTTCATAAAACTAACCCAATTAAAAAAAAGAAGAAGTCCTTTTAGTTTTTGAGTTCTAGCAAGGAATACAGAGTAATTTTTTTGGAAAAAGTTCCTAAATCTCTTAACTAACAACTCCAACAATAATTAGAGTCTAAAAACAGCATATATAATATAGTACTTTACTATTTTTTAATCCTTTCATCTTATCTCCTGAAGATAATTACATTATTTTCATTCCACCAATAAAATTGGAAACTGTAAATCCAATCCTGATTGACTCATCTCAGAGTGCTCTGTCGTCCTTTCCCTTTCCAATGAGGTTTTGTGAGTTCTCTGTCCTCCTTTCCCAGGAGGTTTTCAGAAAATACACCAAGCCAAGGATGAAGGATAAAAACATTTTCTCATTTTACTTCTATGTATGTTTCTCCTGTGATGTAAGAAGTATTTCTCATTCATATATATGCGCTTTAATACCTGAGAATGAGGATTCTTTGAGAGCTCGAACATTGCCCACTCCACAGTGATGAGAGTTGTGTCAGAGGCCTCGATGATTGGCTCCCATATCGACATCTCCAATTGTTTTTGGGTCAACTGTGGCGCTTCCTTCAGCAATATATCTAGATAACAGTTGGGTTCCTGATGCAGTAAACGTAGAATCAGATTTGATTGCCTTAGAAGAATTCAAAAGAACTGGAATTTATGGGATAAATTATACCTTTCCAAAAGCAAGGAGCTTCTTTTGGTCTTCAATCAGAGCTCTGAGCACAGCGTTTCTTCTCCTGTCCATTCGTTTCATGTTCTCTTCCACGTGCTGGTAAGGAACCCACCTCAAATAAGGAAAGAAATCCCTCCAATCCACTTCAATGGCACCTTTCATGGGATCAGCTACCAATATCTTGTAGATTTCCCATTTAGACAAATTACTGCCTATCTCTTCAACGTATATGGATTCGATGTCCCGGCCTATGACCTTGTTCTCGGAAACAGAAGCCATTATTGTTCATTATGTAGACTTCCGAACAAGCAGATTGAGGGAGAAAAAATAGACCACAAAGGTTAGCGAGACTCTTATACTACTCAGTGCTCACCGCTTTCAGAGCAAATGTAAACAGTTCATTGATGAAAATTTGCCTGAGGTTCACACCTTCCGCAGATACTGACTGGGAATGTATGTTATCCATTATGCTCTGCAACATACTTTCTCGAAGGGAATGGATGCAGTTCTGTTTCTGTCATCAACAAACAGATCTAATATTACCCAACTGAACCTGAACAATGCCCTGCAAAGCTGTAGAAGCCATTGGATTTGATTATTATGGCGATTCAACTATGATCTATTAAATGTGTCATTCTTCCGCCCCTTGGTCGTCTCTGATTATATAGATTTAAAACCAATTTATATTAAACACCGATTACGTGAGCTGCAGCTCCCAGAAGGTTTGTAAGTATCAGTTTCTTGACCATGCGGTGGTACTCTCCATAATCGCTCATGGCTACCATAGTCTTCTCGCTGGTTAGGATTCACAGAGCATTTGGTAATTTCCTGGTTGAGATGGCAGAGAATTTGGTGACCATTGCCTGTCAATTCAGATTCCATCCAGCCCCGTTCAAAATAATAATTAAACCGGGATAATCTATGACATAGAAAATTGCAGTTTCACCAACATATAATTATATTATAACTGATGTATCGATTTTAAAAGAACTGTTTTAAGAGGAAAATGAAACCCTGGGGCAAATGAAATAGAAAGCTTAAAAAAAAACTGTTTAAAGTCTAGATTTACCGGTGTAGGGCACAACTTGGCTACAAAGATGATGGCCGGGAGAATTGCATGCCAAGGTCCGCCAGATTAAACCCCAGAGTCGAAATCTCGGTAGGTGAAACCCTTCAGCCGAAGTGCTCACGAGTAGATAGAATTGCAAACGAAACCCTGGAGCGGTAGTCCGGACATGTGTCTGTACCTATGGAGATTCACATGCACCTGTATATATATTTCATGGCATAAAACCTGCATGTATCTGCAAAGGGTACAACTGGGCTGCAAAGATGGTGGGCAGTGGAATTGCAAGCCAAAGACAGCCAAATGAAACCGCAGAGTCAAAAGCTCGGGAGGTGAAACCCTTGAGCCAAAGCTGTCACAAGTATCTATTACAGATTCTGAGGATCGTTCCTAAATTTTAAAAACTATTATTCTGGTAAGTAGAGTAAAATCCTAACCAAAAACATGCACACTGCCCTGCTTATTGTGGCATTCACAGCATCATTTTCAACCTGAAAAAATGGAAAATACCCTGATCGTTACCTGTAAACCACCACGGAACCCAATTCTTGAGCGGAATCTCTTGCGTCTTCAACTGTGCAATCCTGCGCGCCCTCTCCAGCACCACGCTGTTCCGTTTGTCATTCGAATTCTCAGGATTCCTGTCATTCATTCACCCAGGTCATTCACGAAATAAAAAAGAAAAAAAAAAATAAAACGAAAAAAACAATAAAGTCAGAACGCGAGAATACGATATCGGCCTAAATATCATAATCCTCAACCGCACAGAACCGCAAAAACCGGTCGCGACGTGTCAATATGAATGAAAAGAATCTCACGCCACGTGTCAACATGGGAATGAAAGGGACGACGAAGGTCCCTTTCAAAAGAAAGGCCTATCGGCCTAATTATAACCAAGTCAATAGTACTTTTTCATTTTAATCACACTAAATACACAAATATATTTAGTTAAATTTTCAAATGAACTCATAAAGCCATTAAGATGTGAGGTAAGGGCTAATCAGTGCTCCATATTATCACGTACAAGCCATCAAAGGTGTGTTCATGCCAAGACATCATGACCAAAAACTACCCTACATCACCCTTAGAAGAGGGAAAGGGCTTATGTAGAATTAACTAGCTCAACTGTTGGCACTCAAATGTGATGTACAAGCCCTATCTTGTAATATTAAGGATGGCCATCATCATCTATTAGGTGGTGATGAGCCTCATTATTGGGTAACTTTATGGACCTTCATACACCTCCAAGCTTATTTAAATAAACTCTTCTCATAATTCCTTACATATTTTGATTATATTTTTCTTAATGAGATGAGTAGAAGTGAGATGCTATGTCTAGTGGACTAATGTGCATTGATTGCAGGCTTTTGAGAGCAAATCATGACAATTTTGGCTAATTAACAATAGAAACTCGAATGGGACAAGGAGGAGATATTATAGGAGATAGATCCTCCTCATTTCATCCTCACTCATTCGAATATTTCTCCATCAAATCACACTAGCTTGGAGTTGCAAGCAACTGAGTCATGAAGATCAAAAGGAAGTCGAGCCAGTGACAGTTAAAGAACCAGTTCATCTTGAGTTTGGGAGCCAAGCCTCCTTAGATTTAAGGAAGTTGTTGGAGACTCGAGTTGTATAAATAAATATTCCTAGAGCCTCATTAGAATTCAGATCTTTTATGTAAAAGCATTAGGAATTTTCAAGCCGAAGACTTGTGGAAGACATTGTTGTGTAATTTTCTGATATGATAATGAGAATGAGAATTTCCTTAATCCAACACTGGGTTGACTCATATGGCTAAAACTCTTGGATTAGGATTCAACCCTAGTAGCAAAGGCACCTCTTTTTGTATTTGTATGCTTAGTTGATTTCATAGATTAATGGTTGAATTGTTGTTAGCATTATTTCATTGCATGTAGTTGTGGATTTGATTAGTTTGCTTCCATTTGTGCATTCCTTTAGTAGTAGCTTAGGAAGACAAAGGAATATCAAAAAGCTGATAGTAGGTAGCTTTGGCCTCACTCCTCCCTTTAGTGACCATTGTTTGAGGAAAGAAATCCTATGCAGTTGCAAAAAGACAAAATTCTGATTTCTTGTGGAATTTAGGGTTTTTTGCTACTTAGGCCAACATTTTACCAGTTTTCAAGAATGGGATTTAATTGACATTTCTGATATCTTCAGCCTTGCATTAGATCTCATAAAGGTTTCACACTATTCTGCAAGTTTTTCCATGCATGAAATAAGCAACTAGATAATGAAATTATGTTTTCTTAGTTGATTGAAAATCTTTCTTGTTTGACATGATTCATGGATAAATTCCAGTGATTGATGTAGTGTAGGAGTTTCAGCAATGTAGAGATATATCATGACTAGCAACCTCATCCTAACCTCATCCATCCATGATTATCACTTTTTCCACTAATCCCTCACTAAATTCATCATTACATAAAAACACTTCTCCAAGTTTAATTGAGCAAATCCAACCATCCCACAAACTCTTTTTTGAGCTTACAAGGAGTCCTAGCCACTCCCTTGCCTCATTTCTCTCACCATTCACCTTCACTAAGACCTAAACCACCTTCCAAATCCCTCCTCTTTCTCTCGGCCGGATCCTATAGGAATACAGGGGATCATGTAGTGGCATTAGGACATCTTGTAGGAGGCATTAGGACATCATGTAGGAGGCATTAGGACATCCTCTAGGATGACCTATAGTGGCCTATTTTGAGGCCAAATTGTGGAAAAAGCACCTAGGAAGATAGGAGAATACCCCTACTTGCCTCCCAAGCCATCTGACTATTCACCATCATCCCTAATCCACCTGCCACATCACCAAGAGGATTTAGCATTCACATTTTCACACAAGGGAAAAAGGAGTTATTGTGCTCATTTACATGCGCAGTAGTAGAATGTTTGGTTATTTCAGATTGCATGCCTAGGACAATAGGATTACACACATGTCAACTTACACGTCTTTTGAAGCAAAGCCTCTTAGCAGTAGTTAGATGAATTGTGTGTTTAAGCATGTGATAGTAGTTTTTCCTTACTACAATAGACAAGATTTTAGTTAGAGTAAATTTCCATTTTCCTCATTGGTAATCAAGCTTCTTTTGAATCAATAGAAGGTTGGTTTGAGAAACCATAATGGTCTAACGCTAGCTTAGCAGTGACAATGAGCAGACCCATCACATCTACTTGTGTATACAACACTGTCACCTCCAAGTTTGTATGAACCCTAGGTTGATAAAGTAAAGTTGGTAGCCCCAGGAGTTGCAACATTCTTGCTGAAATACTGGTGCTCATCACCTTTTGGCAATGTTTCCAAGGAGGTATCTTAGTAAGATGTGATTTATGCTTTCTTTCTTCCATTTCTTGTCTATGACATTCTGCTATTAGCTTCATTTATGAACAAGTAATTGTAACTCAATTTTCTTTCTTTTCCATTCTGCAAGTGAGATTTCATTCAAGCTATTAGTTTCCATTTAGATTGTGATTTCAATTCTGCAGTTAGTCTCAAAGCCTGAAATAAAAACATAAAGGACCCAGAGTTACACAATGGATGCCCCAACACCCAATGAGCTACAACTCACCCTAGAACCACCCTACCATTTGAAGCTTTCACAGGCTTGAACCTGTTGGTGACTTCATGCACCAGCGTAGCACCACCCTACCACCCTATAGAACAATAAAAGAAGAATGGACTCTTGTACCAAGGAAAATGATCCACTTTACAATGATGTAGAAAAAGACACACTAGAACATAGCCCCAACTATGACACAACCACCTAATGATGATCCTAGACCTCTCGACACTTCCTCTTCAACTCTTGGCAGATAGACACTTGTACAACTTTTACAATGACTTTGTACAATGATACTTTTACAATGATTGTATGCAGTGCTGCCCACTTCAAGACTTCATGTGGTGAACTTCTTGTTGTTGTTCTACACCTTGATTTATTCTCTTGTCATGCTCCCCTTTCTCACTTTTCAAAAAATTATATTGTGCATTGAGGCTTCTCTTGATGAATATATAATACCTGGAAAAAGTCTTCAAGGAAATATCCATGACATGATAATAGAAAAAATTACCTCATCCTGTAGAGCATATGTCAGTGCCAAACAAAAACAACAAATTAGAATACAAAGGACCTAATGAAATTAAGATATGAACATGCATATATAGAAGATACTTACTGGGAGCTTACCTCTACTTCATCATTTTGCTGCACCTTGCTCTTTGTTGCCCTAGAAGGTTTGGTCCTTTGCACCCCTTGACAACACTTGATCTAGTTTTTTTCTTGCCTTCTAGGAGCACCATATTGAATCTAATGTATCTCTGTGATTTGATATCCCTAATATGTGATCTTTGGTTCTATAGCATCCCTTTGAGTCTTATTTCCAATGCCACAAGTCTGACCTGATTTGGATTCTTCAAGGCAAAGGTATGCCCAATCTCTCACAATGACCTAATTATGGACTAGTTCAGTAGAGCAAACTTGTTCGACATGCCATGTGTCACTGTTTTCTCATTCGTCTCTGAAATTGATATACAAAAAGCTACATTTTGTGTGCTATCTTCCACTTTTTACAAAATTCCAACATATTTATCAGAGAGAGATTTATGATGAATTTCCCAAGGTCACCTCTTTGAGGTTATATTCAGGAGCCTTCAAAAACCATAACTTCCACAACTCATATCTTTGAAAATATAGTGAACCAAGATCTGAAATTCATTCATGATGCTCATCTGGACTTCAGCTCAAATGGGTTTTAATTTTGGCATCAAAGACTTTTTAGAAATAAAGTTATAGTGAAACTTCCATGATCATTACTTTTGGAGGATATATGAGATTTATTTTTCTAGAGTTGAGAGGGGATTCTATAGAGAATGTTGGATGGATTTTAGGAACTTAAAAAAATATTTACTATTGAATATTTAATGACCAAAATCAATGATAAATGTCATGCCACAACCCCATGGGGTTTTAGCCCACTAATTGGGATTACTAACTTCAATCTTGAATAACTTACAAACCATGAGGAATTACAAGGAGAGCTATATACCAATAGAAATATATTTTTGAGTAGAGTATTCCTATAATGGTTATGAGATAATAAAACATGAATGATGATTCCCAATGTGCCATGGAATTTTAGGGTCTCCCTTGGTGTTGCTTGGGTTGACATCAATGGCAACCTCAGATCATCTTTAGATCAACAATCTCCCCCTTTGGCATTGATGGCAACACAAGTACTCCCCCTGCGATCAAGGCACCTCTTCCTACTTCCTTATCTCCACCTTTGACATCAATGTCAAAGGGTAACTCCCCCTAACACACAACCATCCTGCGGACCTGTACACACTTCCACTCCCCCTTTATTTTATGAATAAGGAAAATCTAATGAGAAATTGGGAGAATCCCAAGCTTCTGGTGAAGATATTGAAATGCTTCACAAGGTAAAGATTTGGTGAACATATCAATGATTTTTTGTTTTGTACCAACATATTCAACTTTGATATTCTTTTCAGCGACTTTTTCTCTAACAAAATGATATTTGATCGGAATGTGTTTTGTTTTTTAATGCATGACAAGATTCTTGGAGATGTTGATGGCACTGGTGTTATCACAGAAGATGGGAATAGGCTCACTGAATTCTACTTGAAGATCTCACAAAGTTTGTTTCATCCAAAGGACTTGAGTACAACAAGCTACTGCTACAATGTATTCTTCTTCCACTGTAGATAACGAGATTGAGGTTTACTTTTTTCTCAACCATGATACGAGACAACCACCTAGATAGAATGTTGCTCCACTAGTACTCTTACGATCATCAACGCTTCCTACCCAATCTGCATTTATAAAGGCTTGAATAATGAGATTTTTGTTGTTGGGATACCACAAGTCATATTCTATTGTGCCCTTTAGATATCGAAGAATTCTTTTGGCAACAATAATATGTGATTCTTTTGGTGCTGCTTGGAATCTTGCTACTGGTCTAATTTCTTGCATAAAATCTGGTCAAGAGGCTATTACATATAGAAGACTACCAATCATAAATTTGTACAACCTTTGATCCACATCCTTAGATGAGTCTTCTATGCTCAATTTGCACCATGTTACCATCAGAGTAAGGATGGGTTTGCAATATTCCATTTTGAATTTCTTAAGCATTTCCCTGATGTACTTGGCTTGACATATAAATATTCCTTTCTCTTGATGAGATATTTGAAGCCCTAAGAAGTATGTCAACTCACCAAGTAAAGACATCTCAAAATCAATTTGCATCTTTGTAGCAAAGTTCTTACTTAGTCGATCATCATTGCTACCAAAGATTATATCATCCACATATACCTCAATGATTTTTAAATTAACTTTATCTATTTGTACATAAATATTGCTATCAGTAGTACCTTTCTTGAACCCTTGTTGATGTAGATATCCATCAAGATGAGCATACCATGGTCTGGGAGCCTGCTTGAGACCATACAAAGTGTTCTTTAACCTGCAAACATTGTCTTATTTTTTTGATAGTAGAAAACCTTTAGGTTGTTCGATGTAAACTTCTTCTTTTAATTCGCCATTCAAAAATACTGACTTAACATCCATTTGGTAGACTTTTATTTTTCTTGAAGATGCATAGGCGAGAAGCATCTGAATGGCTTCCATTTTGGCAAATGGTGAAAATGTTTCTTCAAAATTGATTCCTTCAACCTGTGCATATCCTTTGCAGACTAATCTTGTCTTGTTCCTAGTAACTTGTAATCCTTCAGTTGTTTTGCTCCCCCTTCTTACCGAGAACATTGTCCACTTAGAGCTACTATTCCCACTAAGATTGGTAGCTATCTTAGAAACAAACAAGTTAAAACTACTTTCGTTTTCCTTTATGAAAAATAGACAAGAGGGGAACAGAGGACACCAACCTTTGTCTTGCACTTGGTTCCTTGCTTGGTTCCTC
>APFE030038502.1:0-17410 GCA_000404065.3 Pinus taeda
GGGCTCCGCCCCCCCTCTAACCCCCCGGTTCACTACGTAGGTTAGTCGTGGAAAGAATATAACACAACCCAACAGATAGCTCACATAAGGTGGCATGTTTTGCATATCTTCGGCATTTAAAAGTTTTCCTGTCATTAGTATTTTATAATTACTTCCACCTCAATGTAAACTACAGGAAAGAAGGACGAAGCATTATATAGGGTACTATGCAGAAAACTATGAGGAAGGAAGGCAGCGCTCCAATGTACATTTCGGAAGGCACACTTAATTCACTCAAGGAAGAAAAAGAGCTGCGGAACTCTTCTAAGGCATCTATCACAGATTTCTCATATACATCCATGGTTGAATAGGTACTGAACGATGCTGATACCAGAAACAGACAGTTTAATTCTTAGGGTCAAGAGCTCACGAAATCACTATCTTTACAAATTTTGAGCTTTATACCGAATGAGAGAAAAAAGCGCAAGAGGCAAAAACCGCATCAGGGAAACCCGGATCAAGAAACAAATGTAGTTTACGATGCGCATCGCTAAGAAAAATTGTTTGAAAAGGAAGGTCCCTAGTTGCTCAGTCACCTGCGAGGCCCGAAAATTGCAAGAAATCGGCGATAGAAGCAAATTGGAAACAGAAGACTGAAGGAAGAGCAGAAGCAATCCAAGGGTTAACCAAGTTGAAATGGGATTTTTACCAGGCATACATGGTAATGATACATATTCATTGGATGATTCTCAAGCATATCATCAATTTTACTGAGAAGATAATGCCAGTTCTTGCCAATTCTGTTTGCTTAACTCAACCAAAGTCGGAAGACAGTCAGCTCACTCTACTCAGGAAAATACTGAATGCTTGCAACATTAAGGAGTATATTCAAAAATAGTTAGATAGTAGATTTAATTTTAGAAATAGTTTTACTTAGAAAGAGGACGGTCATTTAAATCGAATCCTCAATTTCTGTAAATAAGTTATTTAGTCAGTAATATTTAAACCCTTCTCATGCATTTAGAGAAGGGTCCATAAATTTATCAAAAACTTGTCCTCAGAACATGCACTTTTGCACCCTCATAGGAGGTTTTGGTGAATGAATGGAACATGGTTTATTTGTATTTGCATTTGATATCTGCTACTGATGTTGCACTTCTGTACTCTTAGTGGATGTTAAATCAAGGAGAGATAAATCAATTGTCACTTGAAGCTCATGAGTAGGACTAGTTATAAATGGTACTTTTATCTCTTAACCATGTATGCTTATGCGTTAAAGTGATATTCAGTTTTCAGTTATTTATATATTATAGCATTATTGTCTGAGTTATTATTTGGCACTTTTGTATGGTGATAACTATTTGTTTATGTTTAGTGTATGAATAGCTTATTTATGCGATGAGTTTTAACAACTGTTTCGTCTAACTTCTTATACGAAGTAGTTCATCTTTATCGAATTATTTTCTTATGATAGCTGAATGATATTTATTACCAGTTATTGTTTGAAATCTTTTTAGATCGCATAGGAGAAAGATCACACACCGGGTGAGCATAAATTTCGATGTTTTTCTGTTTATTACAATACAATAGCATAGCATTAGATTAGATAGAAGTATTCCATTTAGAACAGAAACACCCATCTTTCTCACACACACACAATGAATTGGGAAACTGGTCCCATATCCCCAGCCGGACCCGCTATACCAAACGGATAAGGAGCTGCCAACCAAGGTCCGGACCGGGCGGGTATCCCCCTTGTTGTCGACCCGATTTTCGGGGCCTTCAACATATTTGGCGCTAGAAGGAGGGGCTGAACTATGAATGGCAAGTAAATCCAAATCAAAATACCATTCATAGAGTAAATCACCCTCACCATCTCCTCCGACTTCTCCATTACACTTAAATCCAGAGTTAGAAGTCGCTAGAGCATCATCCGCTGCTACAAATCCTGACATTTCAGAACAATCTGTTATTGAACCTCTTGAAGTCGAATCTCTGATTCATAAACTTTAGCGATTTTCCATTTCCCCTCAAAGATCTGATAAATATCAGGGCAGTGTGACTTCACGGTATAACCTTGCTCATCCTCTCACCAGATTAAAGAGTGAAAAGTTCGGTGTTTAGCCAACCGAACTACCTCTTCCCAAAAGGAAAAGAGCAAGGAAGTCACCTAAAGGGTCCAACAGCGAGACTCTTTCATCAACATCATCCATCTCAAACTCTCCACCGCGAAGTCAACCATCTACTCCTCCACCCCAGACCATTATCAATCCACCTAGTGGAATCCCTACAACTCCTCCTCACTCATCTGCAATCATAATCACCTCATCTTCTCAACCACAGGGATCATCTTCTACAAATCCCCCTGTTAGCAGTTTAACAATGGCCCAGTCTCCATGGAACAATCCTAGGGAAGTCTTAATGCCTACGCCCTTGAGTCAAATACCAGCCCATCCTGAGAAATGGTTGCCCAAGTTCAATCCTGAGGCAGGCATGCTAGCAGAAGAGCACATAAACAAATTTATGCTATCCATCAACCTCAACGAGGTTACTAATGAAGATGTTGTTGTTTGACTGTTTTCTTATACCCTACAAGGAACAGTCGGATCATGGTATTTCTCATTACCCTCTGGATCTATTACCAGTTCGGACATCTCCCAAGACCAATTTCTAACCAAGTTTGGTGATGACAGGTCTACGGCAACGTTAATCAATGACCTATCCAACCTTAGGGCAGAATCTAGAGAACCGATCAAAGATTTCAATCTACGTTTCAATAAAATTCTAAACAAAATTCCTACTGCTTCCCAGCCCAGCGAGGAAGTGTGATGTGAATGGTATATCACTGCATTACCATCGAACATAGCAATCTTTGTGGACAGGGCTAATAAAACAACCCTTGCCAAAAACATGAAAGAAGCCATAGCAGTAGAGAAACGTATAATAGCCTTAGAGAAGAAATCCGCGATAGAAGAACGGAAGTCTAAGAAGGTCACCTTCAAAGAAGAGTCCAAGAAGAAACAAGCAAAAGATCCATTCGATTTGGAGGGATTGCAAAAAGTTCTTAAGACCATGTCCAATGAAATGGTCAACATAAAAAAGCAAGTAGCAGAAACTTCTTCAAAAAGGCCCTACAAAGCTTTTAAAAGAGGTCTCTCAACGGATTCAAGGCCACCCAATGCTATAACAAGTTCTGAATCTGAGGAAGAGGAAGAGGAAATTGCCACTGAAGGGAAAACCGATGATGAAGAAGTTGTAGAATTACAAGGAATGCAGGATTTCATCCTCCCATGAGAGGAAGATCAAGAAGTATTCCCAGTCAACACACGAAGTAGAAATCAGATTGATCCTCCCCAAACTACCCCAAAACCAAAGAGCGCAAGCTCTGCAACAAAGGATAAAGTCACAACTAAGAAAACGACATCTAAAGCGACTCAAACTAGCCCAACCCAAACAGATTCACCTACTCCATCTAAAACGCTGATCGTTTCGGATGAAATGGAGTACAATATCATAAAAGACATGAAAAAGACTAGGGAAAATATCACTCTATACAAATTGAGCAATCTAAAGCATCAACAAAAGATAATGATGAAAGAATTACATGTTGTGTCAGTTGCACCTTTGCCTGCCGTTGTAATTTCTCAAGCTTCTCAGAACATGGGAAGACCTCCAACTAATACGACTAACAAGATTGATCCAAATTACATCGCTTTAATTGGAAGTAGATCGAGATCTCATACCCCCCCTTTTTAATTGGAAGTAGATCGAGATCTCATACCCCCCCTTTTTAATTGGAAGTAGATCGAGATCTCATACCCCCCCTTTTAACAAAAATGCACATAATTGTTTAGTGGATTCAGGTGCTTCATCGAATATTTTACCGAAGTCCATCTGCACCAAATTAAATGTTCAACCACAGAAATCCGTTGTTCGCATAGTTCAGTTGGATCGGTCTCAAGTCGAAGTCATTGGCAAACTAAATCAAGTAACCATAAGGCTGTCATCTAACCCAAAGGTATGTCAAGTGATTGACATTTTAGTGGCTGATATCCCTGAATTTTATGGCTTAATTCTTAGTAGGGATTGGTCAAAAAATCTACATGGATACTTCGGAACTGACTGGTCGCATATGTGGCTACCTTATAATGGTAAGCCAAATCAAATAAAAGTTGAACAAGAATTACATCAGAAATACATAGTAACGGAGTTAGAAGGGGAAAATGAACCAGTAGCATATAACAGTAGCATAATTGGCAATTACTCAGTGGATTCTTTTCTCGGCAATTTTAATGCTCATACATCCCCATATTTAGAACATTCCGTTTTGTCCCAAGTTGAAATTTTTTCTCAAACGGATAGTTCAAAATGTATCAATTTTTTAGATAAACCTGTAAATAAATCTTTGTTCTGGAAATTATTTTTTGATGGTTCTAAATCTAATGGAGTAGGAGCAAGATGTGTGCTAATTAGTCCAGAAGGAGACAAAATCATGCTAACATGTAGGCTCGAATTTTATTGTACCAACAATACAGCAGAATATGAGGCTTTAGTTCAAGGGCTGTACAAAGCAATCGGGCTAGACATAAAGTATCTCCAAGTCTTCGGAGACTCTAAAATTGTAGTCAGAAAGGTACGAAATACTATACATTGCCTGTCAGGTCATTTAAAGCACTATCAATCTTTAGTTCAAGATCTGACTGAGTATTTTACAGCATTCAATATTTCATCAATTCCTAGACTCCAGAATGCAAACACTGACCTTTTAGCTAACGTAGCTTCTAATCTCATTCCATCAGAATATTTTAGTCCAGATAGATTCTCAATAGAATTAATATTTAGACCTTATATTCCTGACAACATCACAAATTGGAGAATATTCAACGACGATCCTGATATCGTAAATTTCCTTACTTCTGAAGGATCCTACTCCAACCAAATAATCGACGAAGATCAACATGATCAGCAATTACAGCAAGATAGCACTCACAATGCTATACCTAAATCAATGGTCAAGTTAGAAGACCTGTATGATTTGAAAGACCGGTTTAAAAGGTCCACCAATTCAAAGCTCCAAAGTTCAACCTTGAATTATGAATTGGTAAACCTAGGAACCGATGCCAAACCCAAAACATAAATCTAGGCCTTGGCCTAGCCCCCAAATAAAAGCTAGCATGTCTTTTGAGACAATACAAAAAAAAATTTGCTTGGAATTATGATGAACTTAAAACATACGACACTTCTATCATCCAACATACTATTCCGATGATCGATAATGAAAAACCTGTCCAACAAAAATTGAGAAAGATTCATCCCAACTTAGAAAATCAGATAAAAACCGAACTCAATAAGTTGTTGAAAGCCAAGATAATTTTTCCCGTTAGACATTTTAAATGGGTCTCCAATATGGTACCTGTTAGAAAGAAAAACTGAGATATCAGGATTTGTATTGACTTTCGCAATCTCAACAAAGCCTGTCAAAAGGAAAACTTTCCCTTACCACCTATGGAGCAGATATTGCAAGCAGTGGCAGGCTCAGAATTAATGTCTTTCTTGGATGGATTTTCAGGATACAATCAAGTGCTGGTAAATCTTGATGATCAATTGAAGACCACATTCAGAACTAAATGGGGCACATATGCATATCGCAAGATGCCATTTGGTTTGATTAATGGTGCCACATTCCAGAGAGCCATGGACATTGCATTTAAAGGTTTAGTCAATAAATCTGTAGTAATTTATTTGGATGATATAACCATGTACTCCAAGAAACGAGGCGACCATCTCAAAGACTTGAAACAAATCTTCCAACGATGTTTAAGGTACGAAATTTCACTTAACCCAAAGAAATATTTTTTCGCATTAAGTGAAGGGAAACTATGAAATCTAGGATTCATAGTGTCAAAATCTAGAATTCACATCGACTCTAACAGAATCAAAGAAATTTTTGAAATATCCCTACCTCATAACAAAAAAGCCATGCAATCTTTCCTTGGTCAAATCAATTTTGTAAAGAGATGTGTTCCATATTTTTCATGAATCGTATCTCCTTTACAAACCATGATAAAAAAGAACTCTAATTTTAAATGGGTCCAAGATGAACATGAAGCATTTAACCTGATCAAACAGACTATTATTAATGCTCCATCTTTAGCAACTCCGAATTTTTCAGAGCCTTTTATTTTATACACATTTGCTTCAGATAAATCATATGCTACGATACTCACTCAAACGAATCAAGAAAAGGTGGAAGCACCAATTGCTTTTTTTAGTTCAAATTTGCAGGGTGCTGAATTAAATTACTCAGATGTGGAGAAACAGGCTTATGCTATTTTCAAAGCGATCAAATACTTCAGACCTTTTCTACTCAAAACCCATACCAAAATTATAGTACCGTTTCCAGGGGTAAGGAATCTTCTAGTACAAAAGGATGTGGGTGAGAAGAGGGCCAATTGAGTAACTGCCTTACAAGAATATGACATAAAAATTAAACCAGCAAACATTGTAAGAGGTCAAGGCTTTTGCAAAATGTTGGCTGGAGCGTCGCAAATTTCTGAAATCCCATCTGTAGAGGTACAAGTGTGCGAGGTAAGCCTAAACGATGAAGAGTCATTATATGCTGATTTCATTTATTACTTAGAATGGATATGCTCCTTCATACCTCGATTACACTAAGAAAAGAGCTCTAAGATTAAAAGCCAAATAATATCAACTCATAAATGATATTCTTTTTAGAATGAATTACGCTTCTGTTCTCCTTAGCTGTCTTGAGAAATCTAAAGCTGATAAAGTTTTGCAGGAACTCCACGATGGGCCAGCAGGCGGACACTACGCTGGAGAGGCTATTGCACATAAAATCTTGCGTGCAGGATATTACTGGCCCATGTTATTCAAAGACTCACACAATTACGTGAGGAAATGTCAAGTCTGTCAAACTACTGCTGGGAGACAGAAGAAGTCATTCTTACCACTACAACCAGTTAACATCGACCAACCTTTCAGTCAGTGGGGATTGGACATAATAGGTGAGATCGTTCCTCACTCTTCCAAGCAACATAGATATATCCTTACAGCAACAGATTATTTTACTAAGTGGGTAGAAGCAGTTTCCACTCCAAGATGGCTAATGCTTGAAATTATCATTGAGTTCATAGATCAATTTTTAATCACCAGGTTGGATTACCTTTCCGCTTTAATGTATCTTTAATTGCATTCATTACTATTTTTGGAAATGCATGGACTGAATTTTGCACTTAAAAGAGGATTCAAACTTTTAGATATTTGGCCATTATTATCCATGGGGAAATGGGTTAGCCGAGTCTACAAACAAAAACCTAATTAGGATCATCAAAAGAACAGTAGACCAAAATCATAAAAATTGGCATAAATCCTTAATATACGCTTTATGGGCAGACCGAATAACGAGAAAAGCTTCCAACGGCACTTCTCCCTTTAATTTAGTTTATGGGAGAGAAGTAGTTCTTTCGACTCATTTAGCAATTCCTTCTTTGTCTCTAGTTCAATAAATTAATGAAGTACCAACTTCCTCATTACACTTAAGGAAAATGGAAATAATCAAATTAGAGGAACAACGAGAACAAGCTAAGAAAATGCATGATCATCATCAAGCACTAGTAAAATCCTCTTTTGATTCAAATATAATGACCAGAAAAGATTTTCAGGTAGGAGATTTAGTTTTAAAATGGGACAAGGCACATGAAGAAAAGGGGAAACATACAAAATTTCAAAGAATGTGGCTTGGTCCTTTTCAAATTGTAGAAGTCTTAGGTCCATCGACATTTTTGTTACAGGAATTAGCAGGTAAAAGAGACTCTTTGCCTGTCAATGGAAAAATTCTTAAGAAATATTTTCCATAGAAGATTATTCTTCTATTTTGTAGAATAATAGTTTTTCTTTTTCATAATAAAACCAGTTGTGAATGGTTACATTAGGCCTTTACGAAAAAGACACCAACTCTCTTTCAAATTTTGATTTTTTGCTTGTATAAATAGAAAATCTTTTGGAAAAATGATCTTTATTATTGAAAGATACAGTTAAAGACTCTAGCCTAGATATGACACTAGTTTCAACTTCATAAAGTTTGATGAAAATAACCTTTAGTGAAGAAATTGTTTTATATCAGTGCGACGAAAGGTATCAATAACAAAATAAAGATTCTCTGTAGAACAGTTACTTCCAAAAAACTCTATCATTATCGTCCGGAGCTATCTAAAGAAAACAATGACTTCCTCCCTGCTAAGGAAATCTCAACTTTCAGAGGAACAATCCAAGGATACACTTCATCTTGAAGAATGAGAGGTCTCATCACGAGCCGGCTTATCATAATCACTGATATTATAACTTGCTGACTTTGCCAAATACTGCATACCATAACAGGGCAATGACCCACGACTGTTACAATCAAGAGGCAAGGGGTCTCATCACGAGCCAGCTTGTTCAGCAAAGTTATAAATCGAGTGAATGACTGTGTCATAAATTGGCTATCAAACCAAGACATTGTTCTTTAAGAATAAAAAAGAAAATCAAAGCAATAAGTGTGGATTTGGATTCTTCTTTGAGAATTGTAGGTTTCTTTAAGTAGGATACAGGATCATTGCTAGGTAACAGGTAACCCAGTCGAGGCTATGAACGCCTGCTGGCAGCAGAGGCTCTACCTACGACAAATGAGTATATTTTAAAATTGGTTTATAGAGAAGACTTTGTTTTATCATTACAGACCAAGTAATGACTAATGTAAACACAAGGAATAACTTGAGGCAACCAATAATCAAAGTTGAAAATAGCTTAAAAAAAATGTCATTGACAGGTTAGAGCATAATGTACTTTATCTTTCCATGATAAAGTTTAATTTTCTAAAAACAAATTCTGTTTTGAAAGCTGAAAAAATCCAATAGAAACACAGAGATAACTGGTTCTTCCAAGTGAATCGCAAATTGTTGTGGCCACCAACAACCCCCCTCCTTATGAAGTGTTATTTCTAATACTAAATAAGTGGCGACCCTCATAAAAAATCAAAAAACCAGTTAGTATTAGATATTCCTTTTTTTTTTTTAACTTACAACATCATGGACTTAGGAAAATACCTTGACAAATCTAAAAAACCTAAGTTTCATAATGAAGAAAATTAAATTCACTCCTTAAAGGATATCACATTGTGCAAAGTGTTATCACTGACAAAATTTCGATGCTAAATGTCTGCAAATAAGCACATGAACCCTTGTAGTAGTTTCGCAGCGCAAAATGTTTAGGTGATTTCAGTAGCGCATAATTCATAATTTTCACTGGCTGCGCTACGAAATTGAGGATTTGTCTGAAACCATTGCTCACTCATATCACTTTTTTCTCCTATGAGTTCTGTGGGAATATGATATATGCATAGAAAAGCCTGTTTCGGCAAATTGATGGTGAAATTTGTAATTCATCTGAGTTATGGCTACAGGCTTGCTTGCCTTCTAGTAAGAGTTTAAAGCTTGCTAACCAAGATAAAAATCCTCAATTAGTTCCACTGTCAATGACAGCTGAGGTTAATAGAAAGGTGGCTTTTGAAAAAAGGTGCCAATTATAAGAAGGAGAGCTCATAGGTGTATAATAGAAGAAAGGTTTCCAGTTGGAAAGTGAAGTCTCTGCCTTAAATAAAAAATATATGGTATATGTTGAAGAACTGGAGGAGAACGGATCAAACACTGAGACTATATGAAGGTGATACTGGAGTTGCTTATTCTTGGAATTCAACAGAGTACAAATGGGATAAAATTGGTAAAGTAGTGGATGGGCCTGATGATTTACAAGGGCGTAAAAAACTTGATGGTGTTGCATATGACTATGTATTTGATGTGGATATTGAGGATGGTAAACCCATTAGGAAGCTTCCATACAACCGTGGAGATAATCTCTACTTTGTTGCAGAACAATGGCTTTTGAAAGAAGGACTTCCACTAACATATAGGGAACAGATTGTACAATTTATCTTGCAAAATACAGGGCAGGAAAATGTTCCATTGGACAATTCATTTGTTGATCCTTATACTGATGCAAATGCTTATATGCCTGGACAGCCATCTTCATTTATGTCAGATCCCCCTGAAAAGTATAACTTCAAGCATATTTCAAAAGAGGGGAATGCTTTATTTCGGCACAGCACGTTAGTGAACACATGTTTTTCACCTGTTAGGTCTCCAGCAAAATACGGTTGCACGATGTCTCATAATAAAGGGGTTTCAGCCAAGAATTATTCAGAAGATAGCAAAGAGGCGCATGAGGCATATGCTGGAAGCATCTGAATTGAAAACAAAGCTGGAAGATTCCTTGGCAAAAGTATGGGGAACTAACCGACTTCGTTATCATGAGAGACCGTCTCTCGGGCCAGCCTCGGGGATTTGGGTTTGTGACTTATGCTGCCACGTCTGTCGTGGATAAGGTTATAGATGACAAGCACGTCCTTGATGGCAAAACGGTGGAAATTAAATTAAACCGACCCTAAGAGAAAAGGCAAAAAGAAGCTACAGCTATTGCAATCTGGCCCAAAAGAATATCGTTGGGTTGTTGAATTCAGGAATAGAAGATGGTTCTGTGAGGATGTTTATGCATTACTTTGAGCTTATAATGCTTCATTTTGTATACATGATCATGAAGATATCTCATGCGTACATCCACAGGTTGTGACTGCGGATTTGATCTATCTACGTTTTCATGGAAAAAATTACCAGCATTGCTACAATACTGAGCAGCTTCAGGAGCATGCTTCATGGATCCAGAAGCAGCTTGCTCAAGGACTGGATGTGTTTGCATACTTTAACAATGACTATTGTGGTTATGTAGTCTCTAATGCAGTGGAGCTATGTGAACTTGTTACTGGGATGAAATGATGTAGTGAACTGCTCTCTTTGAACAGCTGGAGGAATGATACAAATGTTATTCTTGCGGATGAGATGGGCCTTGGAAAAATTGTGCAATCTGTGTCAATGCTTGGGTTTTTACAGAATGTGCAGTAGATACACGGCCCTTTCCTTGTAGTTGTACCCTTGTCAACATTAACAAACTGGGCAAAAGAATTCCGCAAATGGCTGCCTGACATGAATGTTGTTGTTTATGTTGGCAATCGTGCAAGTAGAGAGGTTTTCCAGGAGTATGAATTTTATACCAACAAGAAGACTGGACGACTTATTAAATTAAACACATTATTGACCACATATGAGGTTGTGTTGAAAGACAGGGCCATTCTCTCAAAGATCAAGTGGAATTATCTCATGGTTGATGAAGCACACCGATTGAAGAACAGTGAAGCCTCACTCTACACTGCTCTCTGTGAATTCAGTACCAAAAATAAGTTGTTGATTACTGGGACACCTTTGCAGAATAGTGTTGAAGAACCGTGAGCTCTATTGCATTTTCTTGATCAGGACAAGTTCAGGAATAAGGACGATTTTGTGGAGAAATACAAGAACTTGAGCTCAATCAACGAGAATGTGCTTGCTAATCTACACAAAGAGCTTCGGCCTCATATGCTCCGAAGAGTCATCAAAGATGTTGAGAAATATTTTCCGCCAAAGATAGAACGCATTTTAAGAGTTGAGATGTCTCCTCTTTAGAAACAGTACTACAAATGGATTTTGGAGCGGAACTTTCATGATTTGAATAAGGGAGCGCGTGGAAACCAGGTGTCACTATTAAACATTGTTGTCGAATTGAAGAAATGTTGTAACCATCCATTTCTATTCGAGAGTGCGGATTATGGCTATGGTGGAGATGCCAACATGAATGATATCAGCAAAGTTCAACATATCATTTTAAGCAGTGGCAAGCTAGTTATTCTGGACAAATTGCTTAATAGGCTGCGAGAGACAAAACATCGTGTTTTGATATTCTCACATATGGTCAAGATGTTAGATATACTAGCAGATTACTTGTCTTTGAGGGGTTTCTAGTTTCAGAGGCTGGATGGTAGTACAAGGGCAGACTTGCGTCATCAGGCAATGGAGCATTTTAATGCACCAGGAAGTGAAGATTTTTGTTTCCTACTTTCAACCCGTGCAGGAGGTCTGGGAATCAATCTGGCTACTGCGGATACAGTGATAATTTTTTATTCTGATTCGAATCCTCAAAATGATTTACAGGAAATGAAATTGAAGATAAGGTATACAAACAGAGTAGAGTCTTGGCTATAGAGGATAAGCCACAAACTGAACATGAGAAAACTATCGAACAAGATAATCAAACTTGTAATCAGCTTCCAGTTGAAGTGTGCCTCTGCCAAATGTTTCAAGTACAGTTCAGGATTTTCAGAAAGTGGAAGACTGTGTTTTTTTTAATTTACACAGCAGTTTCGTAGCGCGCTACAAAACTGCTGTAGGTGATGATTTAAACGCAGAACAGACAGTTTGAGTTTGATATCATGAGCGGGAAGTTTTTTTTTGAAAAGAGAGACACATGTCCATCAATCCAAACTACACCACATCAGCAACATGGCAACGTTATATATTCTTGGGTTATTAAAGACTTAAAGTACCTACTGCTACATACTCAGTGATGGGGAACCAGAACCGAAAGTTTAGGGATATTCTCAGCTAACGTGGAGCGGATTAAAGTCTTCAGCATCCAAAGCAAACATGGAACATTAATTGCTCATCTCATTCCATCTCAGCCACTACAGAAAGGATATAGGTGTCAATTCTCAAGAAAGGAATCACGCACACGAGGAGATAGAATTAGAGTTTCAATATGATTAGGACTCTATGTATTTACTGCACAATACCTGATGTATTTAATAAGTTTGTTTAAGAATAGATAAGGCTAGTTAATGCTAGGCCATCAAGCTCCCCTCATGCTGGAGGAGGAGTCTCAAGTAGTTTGAGTTTTGTTTTCCTATATATAGGAGAAACTCTGATGTAAGTGAGGTTGGATATTTATGCAAAAACAGAGTTATATTTGCCTGTGTATAAAGCTTTTTTACAGTAATAGAAAGACTGTTTATTCTTCCCAAGATTCATACTTTGTTAAAATGCTCAAGATGTTTGTGGTTCTGTCTTACCAAATGTAAGTTTTACAGCTTTATAAGTATGCAATCACTCTGAATTCACCTAGTGCTCAGACTTCCTGTGTATACTTATAAGTTGAGGTTCTTGTCCTTCATGTTTTACAGCTCTTTAAGTACACAATCACTCTGAATTCACCTAGTGCTCAGACTTCCTGTGTGTACTTACGAGTTGATGGTTATTTGAGAAACGTCTTGAATGTTTAAACATTACATGCCTTGGCTTTTATGAATGAGCAGTTGATAGTTTATTGAAAAGATGTTTGACCCCATGAGCCCAATGGAAGAAATGTTATGCTGTCTGTCCAACCAGTATGTTTACTAAATTTTCATTTCAAGAGTTAGCCCTCTTTGTGTCTAAAGATAAATCAGTGGTTTGTTTTGAGAGAGCCCTCTCAGGTTAGGGAGGCTAATCCCTAGCTAAAAGTCTGGTCTGAAACAGTTACATAAGGTCTTACTGATTAGCAGCCATCAGTATTGGTTTTGTGATAACACAAAGAATGATAGGATACACCTTCTAATGAGTTAAAATGACAAAAGGCAAGATTGTGATGCGAAACCTCATCGCATCGCATACACTAAAGAAACATTCACATTTAAAAGAACTCTAAAAATCACCAATATGCGATATCTCATATCGCGCATCGCAAAAATCACATGAATTACACAAAGATTATAACGATATGTGATACTGCAATATTGTGATATGGCGATTTTGTGACACTGCGATACCACAAAGTTGTGATGCCACGATAGTGCGATACTGCGACCTTGCAATAAAAAACAGCACGATGATGTTGTGATTTACGATACAACGATTTGTGATATCGCAAAGCAAAATCACGGGACCGCTCCATCGCAGTTGGTTCTGGCTCATTATTCGAGAAAACTTTTTCAGCCAAGAGTTGGTCATATATTTTAATGCGAATTAATGAGTTATTTCCAATTGTTAATGAAGTAGAGTGTTGTGTTTTTCAAAGAAATAGCTCATGTAAGGTGGCATGTTTTGCATATCTTCGGCATTTAAAAGTTTTCCTGTCATTAGTTTTTTATCATTACTTCCACCTCAATGTAAACTGCAGGAAAGAAGGACGAAGCATTATACAGGGTACTATGTAGAAAACTACGAGGAGGAAAGGCAACGCTCCAATGTACATTTTGGAAGGCACACCTAATCCACTCAAGGAAGAAAAAGAGTCGCGGAACTCTTCTGAGGCATCTATCACAGATTTCTCATATACAGCCATGATTGAATGGGTATTGAACGATGCTGATACCAGAAACAGACAATATAATTCTCAGGGTCAAGAGCTCACAGAATCACTATTTCTACAAATTTTGAGCTTTATACTGAATGAGAGAAAAGGGCACAAGAGGCAAAAACCACATCAAGGAAGCTCGGATCAAGAAACAGAGGCAGTTTCTGATGCACGATTAGCGCTAATTGTGCATCGCTAAGAAAAATTGCTCGAAAAGGAAGGTCCCTAGTTACTCAGTCACCTGCGAGCCCTGAAAATTGCAAGAAATCAGCGATAGAAACAAACTGGAAATACAAGACTGAAGGAAAAGTAGAAGAAGTCCAAGGGTTAACCAAGTTGAAATGGGATTTTTACCAGGTATACATGGTAATGATACATAGTCATTGGATGATTCTCAAGTATATCATCAATTTTACTGAGACGATTGTTGGAGAGGTAAATCCCCTCTACGGATAGAGGCGATCCCTACTAGCCCAGAATGGGTCTAGCAACAATCAAACAATGCTATCACGCAAGTTCCTAATTGCAAATAAAAGGTAGGTGATGAAGACCTACTTGGTTTCCAACGCTATTGTTCGTAGAAGAGACGTTGCCCATGCTCCTTTGCTTTGGCTGGTCACAATCCTCCACTATCCTCGTGAATGGGCACGTGCACACAAAGGGAACAACACAAACACAGGCGTGAAATATAATAAATGCAATTATACATCAGTCAGGAAGGACATAATTCAACATTAATCATTGCAACAATGAGAATGGAACCATAATGATAGTCATCTATTATTAATGATCAAAAAAGGAGAATACAACCAGCGTCCTCACGTCAAGTCCTCCTTTGGCTGGGTGCTCAGCTACACAAGTCTTGCAAAGCTTGAAGGGATGAGGGACAAGCCTCTCTCTCTTTGGTGACAAGGTCTCCTTACTTAGGTTAAGCCTTATGGACACAAAGAAGGCTCTTGCAACTCTAATCTCTTGATATCTTCCTTTCAGCACCAGTATAATTACCACTACCACTACCACTAGCTTTCTCAAGGCATGGAGACAAGCTTTTATAGATGAAAAGGAAGGGATAAGATCAATCACAACAATAATGGATTTGGCTTCATCACTTGGAAACTTCTATGGAATGGTGGCAAACTATTTCCCATTCAAGGAGATTCGAAGCCAAACCATCTTCACTTAACATAGATTTAGTTGGTGAATGAGTTGGATAGAACTTTCGGAGGTTGATTGGTTAAAAACTTGCCCAAAAAATGTGGACGTTGTGATCTGACAGAGCGCTAATGCGCGCCACTTTATAGATTTTCCCATTGGCAGGGCAGAAACAGTGGCCCAGGAGTAATGTAAAAGGAATTTTCAAGGGAATGCAGAGATGTCTTCAGGGCATATGAAGCTCTGTTAAGAGGGGAATGATGCAAGTGGTTTCAAGTCTTGTCACTTCTCACAAGTTCCGGAATGTGTCCTCCAAGGTGCAGGAGAGGGGTAATAGGGACGGTGACAAATGGTGACAAATTACTGTGTAACAGATGCCCCCTAAAGTATGAGGCCCGAGGGAGAGAGGGGTGAAGTGCTTTACAAGAACATGTGTGACTGAAAACACTGCCGCTGGAGAACCTGCGAAAAGAAGTACAACTGATATCTCAAGTACATGATATATGTGGTATGGGCACAGCCATCCGTAACAGAGTATATAAAAACTGGATCCCAAGTATGGACGCAGCCATCCGATGAGGATCAATGAATGGACTCAGGTATGGTCACAGCCATCCAATAAATGATTCATGTAATAATTATAATAATCCAAAAAATGCAACCCGGATTTCAATATGCACAATCCAGGGTCTTGTGCTCCAACTCGATCCGAACACAGTACAAGTTCAAGCATGTGAATACATGATTCGAAGTCGAACATGCATGAACATCGTCTGATTACCAGTCAATTATGAAAACTGTTAACAAACGCGAGAGGTGCCACCAATAATGACGATGGTCCTCAAGGTACTATAGGTACAATCCACGGTGTGCGAGTCAATGAGCCGGTGTCGAACACCCGTAGAATCATTCGATCAGAGGCAAGTAATGAAAACCTCGCGTCGAACACGAAGAACCTGCCATTGAGGCATGTAGGCCCTAAGGCACCTGAAGGGAGTCTCTAGGTCATCTTCCTAGATAATGAGCTGAAGTCGACAGGAAGTGATCTTGATCGAAGGTGGGCCATAATGTTTCCCACATCATTGACACAAGACAGAGAGGGATAACATGTTTTGTGTGAGATATCAGAGGGAGGTTGAGTATTCTGCAGAGGTCAACTTCTCTTGAACATATCGGTGGCACAACAACGGATTTGGCAGTATTTGATGTCAAATGATCAGGGGTCATGAAGACAAGGCAATGAGCAGATGAGTGGTCAAATAGGATAACCCAAACCCACGGAGGCAAGTGTGAAACAAGATGAGATGTTACCACCTAGACACGAATGCAGACAAGTGCCATGTTCAAGAGCGACATACTACTGACGACGATGATTATGGTTCCTTTATTCCCCCACCATTTCTGGCGAGTACCCCGGTTATTTTTGGATGGCAAGCTTGACGGGGATAGCATATGCTTGAGAAGTGTCATCACGACGAGACCCGATGTCATTAAAGTTTTAACGAGTCTAACAAAGGAAAAGCTCGGCGCCTTTTCATGTTTAGAGACTTTGAAAAGACAGCAAAAAGGAAACTCCAGTGGTGTCCTTTTTCGTAAAGTTGTGTCTCTCGAGCCCAAAAAAGTATAAAACTATGCTCGAAAGAACCGCCCGGCCATTACGACCGAGGAGTACTTTTCGTAAGTAGTGACACCGACCTGAAAAAAGTAAAAAAGCGATCGATATCACATCGTTTCGTAACCATTAACAAACCAGAAACGACAAGGGTCCGACGATCTTTTCATTTTTTATACGGTCGGAAAGGAGTTTAAATACGACCGCCTTTTATTTACGTTTAACGAGTCAAGAGGAACAACTCGGCAATCTTTTCATCTTTAAACGGTCAGAAAAGAGCTGAAAGAAGACCTCCATTTTTATTCTCTTTAGCGAGTCAAAAAGGGAAAAAATACTCGGCAATCTTTTCGTATTTTA
>APFE030038506.1:499-31118 GCA_000404065.3 Pinus taeda
TGATTTCTGTGAAAATTGTGTATATGGGAAGCAGAATCGGGTGAGTTTCCCCTCTGGTGGTAAGAGGACGAAACAATTATTAGAGCTTGTGCACAGTGATGTGTTTGGACCTGTGAAATTTCCATCACTGGGTAAGTCTGTGTACTATGTATCATTTATAGATGACTTCTCAAGGAATACATGGATATATTTCCTTAAGATGAAATCTGAAGTCTTTGATAGGTTTAAAGAATTTAAGGCTCTGGTGGAAAATCAGACAGAGAAGAAGATAAAGGTGTTGAGGACAGATAATGGTGGAGAATTCTGCACAAGGAATTTGAAGAATTCTGTAAGAAGTGTGGTATAGCACGGCAGAAGACTACTCCATATACACCTCAACAAAATGGAGTCGCAGAAAGAATGAACAAGACGTTGATGGAAAGGGCAAGAAGCATGCTCAGTGGTGTCGGGTTAGGACAAGAATTCTGGGCAGGGGTGGTGGATACTTGCATGTTACTTGGTCAACAGGTCACCTTCATCAGCGTTGGAGGATAAGACTCCACAAGAAGTATGGACTGGTAAGAAACCCTCTCTTTCACATCTGAGGGTATTTGGATGTGATGCATATGTACATGTTCCAAAGGAGAACAGAACCAAGTTGGATAGTAAATCTGAAAAGTGCATCTTTATTGGGTATAAGGATGGTTTAAAGGGTTATAAACTTTGGAATCCAGTCACACGGAAGGTTGTGTACAGTCGCGATGTGGTGTTCAGAGAGATGAAAGATGTTATCAAACATGAAGTCCAATCAAAGGAACCTGTGAAGATAGAGTTTGAACTAAAGGAGGAAGAATCAGACTCTGTAGCAGAGGAGGAATCAGAAGATGAAGAGCCACAAACTCCGGCTGTGAGAAGATCAACTCAAGAAAGAAGGCAGCCAGAAAGGTATAGTCCATCTGCTTTCTGTTCAAACTTTGCTTTGTCTGTTACTGATGATGATCCCAGAACTGTGAAGGAATCAGTGGATTCAGAGGATGGAAAACTCTGGAAAGAGGCCATGGTTGATGAAATGGCATCTTTGCACAAAAATGAGGCTTGAGGTCTGGTGGAGTTGCCGGCTGGAAGGTAACCCATTGGCAGCAAATGGGTGTTCAAGAAGAAGACAAATGCAGAAGGGAAGGTGGAGAAATACAAAGCTCGGTTGGTAGCAAAAGGTTATTCCCAGTTGCCGGGAATTGATTTTGGTGATATTTTTTCTCCTGTTGCCAAGGTAACTTCTATTAGATTACTTTTATCTGTTGCTGCTGCTTTTGATTTTGAGGTAGAACAGATGGATGTGAAGACAACATTTCTGCACGGGGATTTGGAAGAGGAAATCTACATGAAGCAACCTGAAGGCTTTGCGGTGAAGGGTAAGAAAGAACTAGTATGCAAGTTAAAGAAGTCTCTGTATGGGTTAAAACAGTCACCAAGGATGTGGTATCAGAAATTTGATACATTTATATGGGACTTGGCTTCACCAGAAGCAAAGCAGATCACTGTGTGTATTTTAAATTAATTGGTGACCGTGTTATTTATCTGGTCTTGTATGTGGATGATATGTTGTTGGTTGGAAAATGACAAAGAAATTATCCAGGATTTGAAGACCCAATTGTCCTCCAAATTCGACATGAAAGATCTCGGTGCTGCAAACTATATTTTGGGCATGGAAATTAAAAGAGATCGGGCAAAGAGGAAGCTCTGTTAAACCAGAGGAAGTATGTTGAGACAATAGTGCAAAGGTTTAATATGCAGGATAGTAAACCGGTGAAGGTTCCTATTCCTGTAGGTGTGAGGTTATCTGTTGAACAGTGTCCGCAAGACACAGAGAAAGGAAGAGACATGTCCAATGGTTCCATATGCAAAGTGCAGTGGTAAGCTTGGACATGTCTGTAACAGACCAGCCGTTGCACATGCAGTGGGAGTATTGAGTAGGTTTATGTCAAAACCAGGGAAGGAGCACTGGACAACAGTGAGCGGGTTTTCAGGTATTTGCGTGGCACTAGTGATTATGGTTTGTGCTACCAAGGAAGACCAGGATTGGACAGAGTGTTGGATATCCGTGGTTTTGTTGATGCAGACTGGGCTGGAGATCTGGATCAGAGAATATCTACAAGTGGGTATGTGTTTAACCTATTTGGAGGTGCAGTCAGTTGGATGAGTAAGAAATAATATGTAGTGACACTATCAACTACAGAGGAAAAATACATGGCAGCCACTAATGCAAGCAAGGAAGCAGTTTGGTTACAGAGATTGTGTTCAAGTATGGGGTTAGTACATGAAGCTATAAGGATATACTGTGATATCCAAAGTGCAATTTTCTTGGCAAAAGAACCCTGCATATCATTCCAAGACAAAGCACCTTGATGTTCAGTATCACTTTGTGAGGGATATGAAAGAAGACAAAAAGGTGTTGCTAGTAAAGGTGGACACTTTGAAGATACTGCAGATGCATTGACAAAATCTGTGAGCTCTGAGAAGTTCTCTTGGTGTAGAGAAACAATGGGCATTTCAGGGTTGAAAAAATGACTAAGCTCTCCTGTGGCCCCCTATGGAAAGAAAACAACAAGTGGGATATTGTTGGGTTGTGTTATATTCTTTCCACGACTAACCTACGTAGTGAGCCGGCGGGTTAGACGGGCGCCGGAGCCCCCCCTTCATTGTGCTGATTGTGCAGCGAGGGGGTCACAGTGGGGGCGGAAGCCCCCCCTGTCCGAGGGGTTTGAGGGGGGCGGGTAGCCCCCCTCTATGGGGTTCGGGGCAGCGCCTCGAGAAATTTTTTTTTTGGACCCTATATTAGGTTGGGCGAACCTACCTATGGTTTTCGGTCTATGGTTTTGGACGCGATGGTTTTCGGTCCATGGTATTGGATGCTTCGGCATGTATAAATATGTATTGTAACATTGAAAGGAATAATGGAAAATCAAGCTGGTAGTCTCGGTTTTGAGATCCAGTGGGAAATCTCTGTGTATATGTGTTTTATGTGTTATGCTCTCGCATTTTATTTTTCCTGTGATTTAGAATTCGTATGCAGGTAATTTCTGTTCGGGGTTAAAACCTACAGATCATGCAACATCGCCCTCACTGCTCCCACAATCGGTTCTTTCTCTCAGCCACCCCATTTTGTTGTGGGTTTTGGGGTGTCATCAACTCTCATCGAATGCCTTCTTTTTCATAGAAATTTTTAAATTCATTCAACACATACTCACATTCATTATTTCTCTTGAGAGCCTTCACTTTCTTGCTCGTTTCTTTCTCAACCAGTGCCTTGAATTCTATGAACTTGGATAATGTCTCATCCTTCTTCCACATGAAGAAGATCAACCACTTCTGTGAGAAGTCATCAATAAAAATGACAAAATATTTGTGCCTGGTAGTGGAGGCTGTCGAGAAAGGTCCATGGACATCAGAGTGGATCCTTTCCAGGATTGCATGTCCTTTGTTGTCTCGATCATGGAATATGGATTTTGTGTACTTCCCCAAAGTACATCCTTTGCATACATCTTGTTGCTCAAGTGCTCCTTTGGGGAGGCATGTGTTTATCTGTTGCATGATCTTCAAAGCACCATGGGGCAAATGGCCAAGTCTTCTATGCCTAAGTTCAATGAAATACGCCTTTGCACCTTCTCTACCTTTGTGCTTAATGCAACACAATCCTACACATCTAGCTTTTATAGGTTCTTCACACGAACCCTGATATGCTTCACCTGTCCCATGGCTATGTGTCTTAGGAATGCCTTTCCTTTGTTGAAGATCACATCATAACCACAATCTTCCAAAATTGCAACAGAGATGATATTTCTCTTTAGGCCCGAAACAAACATGACATCCTTGAGCATGAGGGAGGCACCTAACGCCCTCTTAAAGGTGACTGTACCAATATCGGTCACACTATACCTTCCATCGCCCCCCCATCTTGATGTGCATCTGCAAATATTTCTCCTCCAGGTCACTGCAAAAGTATCTACACCCTGTCATGTGAAATAATGCACTAGAGTCCATGTACCACATGCTCCCCATCATTGTGTTAGCCATGCATGAAATGAGAGTAAATTCAAGCTTGAACTGTGAATCCAAAGCTTCACATGTTGCTCCTCCTAAGTTGTTCTTGATTTTCTTCTTGTGTGGACACTTCGTGGCATAGTGCCTAAATTAATTGCAATGGAAGCATTTAATTTTGGACAATTTTTTCTTCTTCCCCCCTTGATTAGATTTTGGTTTGGATTGGGATGTATTCCCTTTTCCCTCCTTTTATTTTCCAACCATTGAAAATTTTTATTCATCCTCACCTTTGGATGAAGTCCCATCTCTGGTATTTAGCCTTATTTTCTCTTGTACCAAATTGGACCATAAGCACTCCTAATTCAAGTCTTACTAAGGCTAGGCTAGTCTAGGCTTACCAAATCATCTTTAGGGACAGTAACACTAACTCCACCCAGTTCATCATGACATTTTGTGAACCTGCTCGGATACTGTAGTATAGTGTCATTCTTCTGCATCTTGATACTTAGAAGTTTGTCCTTGAGTGCCAACTTTCTGTGGTCACTACTATTCTCGAACAATTATGTTAATGCTTTCCACATTGCGAACAAAGTTTCTTTTCCATGGAGATTCGAGATAATATGATCATTTACACCCTCCAATATTATTCTCCTTGCCTTGGCTACAACTTTATTATATTTTGCAAGGTCCTAGACATCACTCGTTGGTGGCATTGGCATATTTGTCTTCACATATTCAAGAAATCCATTGTCGTTCAATGTTGCCTCCATGCGGTCCTTCCATGCAACAAAATTTGAGGTTCCTTTTAAGGCATACTCTAGCCTTATTCCATTGAAGGTCATCTTCTCAACTTTGAAAAAATCTTGCTACACTGATCTTCAAATTCAAACCTTTGAGAAACAACTTTGAATTTCCTACTCTAATGTGAATCCAGCTTTGATACCATGTAGAAATTAGGTTGTAGATTTGCAACTGCTCATGAAGTTTTAATCAAAATCATAAGACACAAACCTACTCTACTGCTCTACGGACATTAATTCACAATTTAGAACAAAATATCAGACATGCAAGATTAACTGACACACATGCAACAAGTATTTTTATTTGGGGAAATAAATATGCTAAAACCTGAATATTTTTTTGCATTAATAAAATTAATAGAGATGTATTACAATTTCTTTGCTCAACTAATCACACCCTACAAGTGCATAACCTATCTCTCTGCTCACTCAAGGCCTGTAACCCAGAATTAGTCAATTTTTTCTATACTTGAGATCCTATTTCCTTGCATTATTCCTTGAGGAATTAAAACCTCTTTATTTAGGAAATTCCTCAAATTGAATTTCACAATTCCTTAGGCTGATCATCTGATTGCATCCAACATCTGTACTCTCAAGACTAGTCTACAACTAATGTTACATTGGCTTGGAATCTCCATCAATCCTAGGGAACTCGAATTCTCTACATGCACTAGCTATTTTTGGTTAATTGATCAATTAACTGGATGATCACTGAGTTTGAATGAAGTTCCACTTCTTAATTGACCTTCCACTAGTTCCTCCAAAAGTTGAAACTAATTTAATCGAAAATAACCTTAGATAACTGACCTCGATTTCTACAAATTAGAAATCACACATGCTTAACTGAAATCTAACTCCACCAAATCGAATTTACTAAGTAAATGATATGAAATTATGTAGGAAGGGAAAAAAGATATAGATATAAACATAAACACAGAGATGCAACAGAAATAAAACTTAATTCATTAATATCAAAGAACTAAAAGATGCTTACATACAAAATGGAAGTAAACTAGCCCGGGTGATGGTAGCTTATCTCTGAGAAGAGATGTGGTGAATACATGCCTCTGAACTATGTTACAATGAGGCTCAAGGGAAATTTTATTACTGAACAACAAAGGAAAACCCTAAACAACCAAAACCCTAACCCCGGGAGATGAAACACCAAGAGTTTGTGTGACCCCTTGGGGTTAGTTGGGAAGCCAACTTCCTGGGGTCGTAACTTGGTCATATGATCTTCGTTTGGTGTGTACGATACCCAGTTGGAAAATTCTCTCCAATTACTACATTATTTTTTGTAGGCCGCTACCTATGGCTATGTGTTAATTTTTCTTAGGGCTATATTGTTATTTTCTTTGATAATTTCATTTCTTCATTAACACATTAAGTTCAACTCATAACATCATAACATTATTCAGAATTACATCACTATTCAGCAGCATATGTAACTATGTAGAAATAAAAATATCATCATCATTAATGCAACGGTACATAAAGGAACAATAGAAGAAAATCATTCACACATAGAGACACCGGGATTGGTCCAAGACCAGCGCAAAACCCACTATCAAGAAAACCCTTTCAAATTCTTCTTCTTATTAGATTGTCATCAAATTATTCATCAAAAGAGAGTACAATGATCAATATATTCATTCATACAATTATTCATCAAAAGAAACTACAACATTCATGAAATGAACCCAATGATGGTTATACTCAAAATCCTAATTTTGAAGCTTGTAATGAACTATCATTATTTGCAATAAATTGTTGAACACTACGATCACTAAGTGAAATCTTTGGAAAACTGAAATTCCATCATTTAGGTTTGAGTCGCATGGAGGAGGATTCATGTGTGCGACTGGGAAGCTTCCAATTTCTCTCTGGAGCCTACAAGCAAGTGACTTTAGTCTCCAACTGAGATGTTGAAACCATAGATGTCGGTCGCACAGAGGATGAGCTATGTGTGTGACTTGGATGCTTCGGTCATACGAATGAGCCTTTTAATGAGTAGCTACAGTTGATATCACTCTATCATGTGCCAAAAACTAAGGCCCAAAACCCTAAAATAGAAATGTGAGCTTCGGACCCTACAATTTCATCTTCAAGCAAACTTGTTCCTCCACGGACGAGCCTCAAACTTGTGCGAGCCAAAAATCAAGATAGAAGAGTGCCTCATGATGATAATAGAAATGAGGTAGAGGTCACTTGTTTTTATAGCATTCCAAGGTTCCAATTTTCTTTAGGGCCAACCTTATCAAATATGCACATGTGGGATTTTCTTCATAAGTACACGTTCCTTTATTTGTTTTGAGTGATCTTTAGGTTGATTTTGGTCATATTGAAAAGAGGAATTCAATTCAATCATCATCTCCATCAAACGAGTTGTCCAAATTTTAATTTTATTGTATTTTTATATTTTAACACTATAGCCCTACGACAGACATCAAAAAAATGTCGTTTAGGGGGTCAAAATAGCTCTGAAAGTTTAATACTTGAAAAACTGCTACAAATAATAAATGTCGCTATAATCAAGGAAACAGAAGAAACTAGCTGGAGGTCTAGGTGGAATAGGCGGATGGCCACCAATATCCACCTGGATCAGTCCTCCCCCCTTAGGAAGCAATGGTCCCCATTGGGTGCAAATCCTCCATGAGGTGAGGAAACTTTTGTTAAACTTGTTCCCTGGTGAACCACTTGTCCTAGTGAAGGAGTTGGCCTGCTTTGACAACCTCATATAGTTGGATCCTCTGGTAGCGAGTGTTCTTGATCTATGTGTCCATGATCCTATTAGTTCTACCTTCCTTGATGCAGCTTGGGTTGAGCTTTGTTGGTGTCAGTTGCTTAGCAACGTCGAATGTGTCCAATAATGGAGGAAAGCATTGTGGCAACCAATCCACATTGAATACTAGGTGTAGACCAAGGAATGGTGGAATCCTAATCTTGAAGGCATTATCCCCTATAGCCTTGGTGATGGTGTATGGCCCATATCAAAGTAGGAAAATCTTGTAGTGGGGCCCAACAAGTCCCTCCTTCTACAAATGTAACCAAACTTTGTCACCCACCTGGAACTTGTGTGGCACTCAATGTTGATCATGACGTTGCTTGTACTTAGCATTGGCTCTATCCAATATGTCATGGACCTAATGGCAGATGTGATAAATGCACTCAATCAAATTTTTATCCCAATCAACTTTGGACTGGACATCAACCAAATCTGCTTGAGTAGTTGTAAATGGTATGGCCACATCAATGGGACATACTAGCTGGAATCCCAACCCCACCTGAAAGGGGTTGTGGCTAGTCGAGCTATGGAGAGATCTGTTGTAGTTGTGTTTTACATAGGTGAGGCTTTCATCCCATGTGGGTGGATGCTTCGAGTTGTACATGCACAAAATGTGCATGATCATCCTATTGATGACCTTTGTTTGACCATCAATTTGGGGGTGGAAGGTTATGGACTTAGTGAGCTTTGTATCCAGCATCAACGAGAGGCTTGACCAAAATGTATTTATGAACTTGTTGTCCCGATATCAAATAATAGATTGTGGGATCCCAAAATGTACCCACACTCATTCAAAGAAGAGCTTTGTAGTGGCTTTTGTTGTGATACTCTTCTTGCAGGCCATTAGAATGGTCATCTTAGAGAATATTTTGACGACCATGAACACGCAGTCATTTCCATGTTTAGTAGAAGGAAGGCCCGACATGTAATCCATGGAGATGGATTCCCAAGGCTGACTAGGAGTAGGCATAGGTGTATATAGGCCTTGCTTCTTGATTGTTGTTTTTGCAATGGTTCAAGTAGTGTAGGATCTAGTGTACCTCCCAACATCCTGTCGAAGGTTTGGCCAATTAAAATACTTCTACAGCACTGCCATTATTTTCTCTACTATGAAATGTATAGTGGCCCAAATGTATTATGTCTCCCAAATCATATTGGCACTCTCTCTTATAGAAACATAGACGTGTCCACCAGGTAGCATAACAGTGCACCCTAGAGGTGAAAATAGGGAACTTTCTTGCCTTCCAAGGGAATCTGGTATGTTTTGCCAAATTTTGGATCGCTCTTGTAAAGATGCAGCCACCCCAATGTTTTGTGTCCACAAGATTCAAGCACAGTGATCAGCACCATAACCGATGGTTGGCTGAGACAGTCTACAATGTTATTGGTGTTTCCCTTCTTGTACTTAATGTTCAAACGAAATTGTTGCAAATATGTGGACCATTTCTGATGGCGATTGTTCTGCAACTTCCCTTGTGTTTGTATGAACTGCAGGGGTCAGTGGTTAGTGTGAATGACAGTTTCCTTCCCCATAATGTAATGCTTCCATTGTCAATAGGCCTGCATAATAGAATACATCTATTTTTCATAAGTGGGATACTTTCGAACTATATATGAAAGTGTCTCATTGTGATTTGCCACCAGATTCCTCTGCTGGGTTGGAACTACACCAATAGCATAGTCGGAAGTGCATGTCTCAATTTCAAATGGTTGTTGTAGGTCTATTAATGTGAGCATTGGTGTAGAGAAGAGGCGATGCTTCAACTCGAAAAACACCTTCTGTTTGGGATATAGACCAAAATAACTTTACTTTCACTCCCCCCTTGGTGAGTTGAATCAAAGGCCAAGTGATATGAGAAAATCCCAATATGAACATGCGATAGAAATTGGTAAGACCCAGAAAGTTGTGGAGCTCTATTAGAGTGGTTGGGGCTGGCCAATCTCGAATAACTTGTATCTTGGTTGGGTCCACATGCACACCTTGCTCATTAATGATGTAACCCGGATATTGAACCTGAGTCATACCAAAAGTGCATTTCTCCAAATTGGCACACAATTTATGTTGTCCCAGGGTTTGGAGGACCTGTCAAATATGGTGTATATGCTCTTCCCAACTCCAGATGAAGATCAGGATGTCATCCAGGTATACTACCACGAATGAGTTGGTAAAGGGCCATAAGATGTCGTCCATCAGTGGCATGAAGGTTTTGAGGACATTCGTCAACCCGAAAGGCATGACCAGCCATTCAAAAAGGTCTGCCTTGGATTTGAAGGCAGTATTTCATGCATCAAAGGGTTCAATTGGTATCAGGTTATAATAGAACTTCAATTAAATCTTGGTGAAATATCTTGCCCCCTTGAGTTGTTCCAAAAGGTCTTCAATTTGTGAGATTGGATACCTATTCCAGATAGTGATCTTATTCAGCACCTAATAGTCAATATAGAGTCTACAAGTGTCTTCTTTATTGTGTACCAACATGATCAGGCTCCCACGTGGTGATCAAATTGTCTTGATATTCCCTTTCTACAACAGCTTATGAATATGCCTCTTAATTTTATTGTTCTCCATAATAGAGCATCGGTAGATCATTCCATTGGGTAGTGTCACACCCGGGGTTAGATCAATGGAGTGCTTGACTTGACACTATAGGGGTACCCCTATGAGTGAGTTGAAGATGTCCCTATACTCTTCCATGACCTTGTCCATTTGTTCTTGTTGTGCCAAGGAGCCCTGTCTAAAGGATGTGTATGTGGCCACAATCTTCTTCTTGCACTGAGGGCGAATCATGAGGAAGACAAATTTCTCTGTTTGGGAAATTATCTTACTGCATTGCTTTGCATAGATCAAAGAGATGGTGGTAGGCGGTGCTACCTCTAGTATCCTTTATAACTTGTTTTCGAAATAAATAATGGCAATGCAAGACCTAGACTCATACACAACATAATGCTTCCACATGTATGGTTCGCCTAATAATACATCGCAAACTTCAAGAGGAGAAACATCACATAGTACCTCATCAATGAAGGGCTTGATGTTGTAGGGAAGGTGACACTATTATTTGACGTAGAGATCTCGCCCTTGGTTAAGCCACCCAATGGTGTATGACTAAGGGTGTGGTGTGGTTAGTAGGCACAACTGCTTCATGACCTTTTCTGGATGTTTGGGTTCAATCTTTTAGATTTTGGTGGTGGAAATGGTGGCACTAGGATTTGCATTAATAATATTCTTCCCTTTTTCATTCCCCTTATCAAATTCTAACTCGGAGTCAGAACATGAATCTGATTCGAAAGTCTTCAGCTCAGCCACCAGTGACTGCTTGGCTCGAAAATCACTTGTGTTGTGAGGGGGACTCTTATGTAACTCACTCCATTTCTCTGTGTCCTTATTTCTCTTTGTATTGTTGTTCTTTTCTTGTGGCTTCGGTGGGTTGTCCTAGGTTTCCCCTGCTTGGATTTTTCCTTTGTTTTGTAGTTTGGGGGCACCTTTCCCTTGCTTCAGATTCACAGATCCAAAGTCTTGCTTCTTTTGTCTATATTTTTGCTCGATCTTGACAGTGTATCGATAGGTGGCGCCAAGCAAGGAGATTTCTAGGAACTCCATCTTGTACTAGATGTACTTGTGTAGACAGCGATTATACTTGAGTACAAAATTATGCTCAAAATCCTTGATACCCAGTTTCGTGTGAAGGATATGAAAAATATTTGTGAACTCTGGCACATCTTGGTTCCTTGTCGCGGCGTTGTCCACTTTATGTATTTATCTTCATAGCTCCCGACAACGTAATATTGTTCTCAGAATGAATTCCAAGTGAAAACGTTGAGGATTCCCTCTCATCCTTTTGTTCACAGTAGGTTTCCCACCAATCCTTGACATGGGGGGGGGGGGGGGGGGGGGGGGTTTTGAGGAGTGAAAAAGTAATATTTTCCCGATTAGAAAAGTCAAGAACCGTAAATATCCTTCCAATAGATTTAACCATTTATCTACGACATCTGCATCTATCTGGCCTTCAAATATGGGAATGTCAAAGTTAACTTGTACCTTAAAAGGAGTGGCGCCTCCAGGGTGGCTTCTGGATGAAGATGTGTCGAATATGGATAGCCCCGAAGGATCTGGGCAAAGTTATCTGTCATCGCGTTCCTTTGTCACTCAAGGGATTCCTCAAGCAATATTTTGAGAGCATCTCCTGCTCCATCGTATTTCTTTTCTTCCGCCATGGGAGTTCATCGCGATTTGTGAGGTTGGTCTTGTAAAGGTTCAACCAATTCGAGCCCTAACTCTTTATACCTTGACCTCGTTGGGGACATGCAAAGAAAACCAAAGAAAGAGAAGACCACTCTAATACCACTGATTCAGAATTATGCAATAATGAAAAAAAATACAAATATAAACAAAAACATAGAGATGCATCAGAAATAAAACTTCATTTCATTATTTTCAAAGAATAGAAAGATGCTTACACATCGAATGGAAATAAACTAGCTCAGACAATGGTAACTTATCTCTAAGAAGAGATGTGGCGGCTACATGCCTCTGAATTGTGTTACAACGAGGCTCAAGGGTATTTTTATTATTTAACAACAAAGGAAAACCCTAACCCCAAGAGATGAAACACCAAGAGTTTGTGGGCCCCGATGGGGTTAGTTGGCCAACCAACTTCCCGTGGTCGTAACTTGGTCATATGATCTTCATTTGGTGCATATGATACCTCGTTGGAAATATCTCTCTGAGTACTACACAATTTTCCATTTTTTTCATGCCTATGGATATGGGCCTAATGCAGACCTAAAAATAACGTTGTTTAGGGGTTCAAAACAGCTTTAGAAGTTTAAGACCTGAAAAACAGCTAAAAATAGTAAATGTTGCTATAATAAAGGAAATGGACAAAACCAACTAGAGGTTTACGTGGAATAGGTGATGAGCCACCAATATCCACCTAGATCAGTAAATTGGATGACACAAGCCATGTCACACAAGTTAATATCATCCAAGTAGTTTGCTCATGTGGAAATTCAAATTTTCTCAATTTAATCAAGGAAAAAATCAAATTGAGAATTTCTTATTGCATTTTTCAACATTTTAGGTACATTAGACTAGAAAATATGTCAAAAAACCTTCCAAAACGTATAATAGATAGACCACAACATTTACTTATGTATTTTGGTTATATTTAAATTATTTCTGTTGTAATGGAGTGGTACATTAAACAATTTGTTTACTTTTTTGTTATTGAAGAGGGTCGATCTTAGCCTAAGAATGAATTATATATCTATGATATTGAATATTATACTTAATTTGTCTTAAAATATGTGTTATAGAATAGGGTTGATCTTAGCCAACGCATGAATTTTCTTTTTATGATATTGAATATTATATTGGATTAGTCTTAGCATGTGATCTCTTTTATTATTTTTTATTGTGATTCAAAGTTTTTGAGATTTTCAAATACATAATCTAATAGCATAATAGACACAAATCCATTGTATCTTTCATTTTATAATTAAAAATTTAAATTCAATATCATAATTTTACATATTCAACTCGTCTTTTAGCCATTCGAGGAAGTCACAAGTGCCTTAAGCATATGCAGTGGACCACTCCTCCCAGTGCCTTAAGCATACGTTCTTTCTTACATTTTCTGGATCACCTGCAGTAGATTTTCTTGAATCTTGTGCCTAAAAATAGTTAGACATGGAAGTGTAGTTTAGATATTAACTGAGACAACTCGGTTGGCACTACAGTTAGTGACTTTAACATAACAACAACTCTTCTTGAGATGACCCTGGGAATTATCTTGTGCAGTCTTACGAACTGATCTTTACCAAATTTGAGTGAAGAGGAAATTACCTACACAAACTTTAATGGATAGCTTTGTTAGCTTTGGCCGAGGCATTAACAACAATATTTAAATGGGCGCAAGGATAGAGTAAAATTGAAATTTAAATGGTCACAAGGATGCATCAAGATTTAAATTTAAATAGGCAGGGAAGATACAACATTGCATTAATGTAAGATGAAAAATTGAAATCAAATGAGCGTAGGGAAGAAAGAAAGAAAGAAATTATTTTAACACCTATGAAGCTAAAAATAGCTTATGGGACAGATTGCTTCTCCATTTGAATCTTGTATTCAACACTTTTCTTGTGAAGCCTCACAATAAATGCTCTCAAATTCTCGACAAAACCCTTGCTAAATAAATTATCCCAAGATATAGTTGCCAGAATATCTGCATAACTTTCCATGTTGTCTTTGAAGTCCTCGCATTCTAAAATGAAATGTTTTTATGTTTCCACATTTTTAGAAGAGAAAAATATGCATACTCTTTCTTCCACACTTCTTTTAGAGTTGATGAAAATTAGTCCCTAACTGAGCAATAATAATTTTGGTTCTCCAAGAAATATTGGCCCCTATGTACGCTTTTTGTTGATGATTATAAGTGGGATTAAACTCTTCAATATAGTACTTTTTCTTTCTCCCTAGCTCCTTATCCCAAATTTGCTTGTGGAACCTATCCATAACAAAATATTGTATCTATTTATTGTTTGTGGGACACATGTTCAAACAAATACCCCATTTGTTAAACCATTTGTTATTTTGCAACATCCAAGTCCTATTCTTTTTCATAATATGTCATTAAAGACAACCTTAGGTTGTTTACCCTCTTCCATTTGCTCAAAAAAAAAATACCTTATGACTTGCACCATAGCAATTGCTTCAATAGGAGTGTTACACAGCATTTTGTCACTATCCATGTACTCCCCATCTACAATCCTGAAGGACTTCTACAATGAACCTGACATGCTTTCCCATCATGAAGAAACTCCCAATATGTCCCTCTTCAAGAGAAAAATAATTCCCCTTTGCATCATTTCTCAAGAATCTTCCTTTTATCCCAGTTAACAAGACCGACGCTACTGACCAGTTTCCTCCTCGCACCAATTTGCAGAGATTAAAACTAGCCCTCACGTTGTACGGAACGGCTGAGTTTTCTAGTTGCATCAATCCTTTTTTGAAAGGTTTTTTTAAATATGGAGTTGAAGCTTCCATGTCTAGAAGCTTCGTAACAAAAGTCTGGTAGATGATTGGGCCAGATGGAGCCGAGGAAGTCAGTTTGGGCTCCTTTCCCCTATTAGAATGGAACAAATTCAAGAGATAAGACCTTATCCCATGATGAAAGGAACCATCTCCCATCCATCCAAGCTATATAAACCTTTCTTTTCCCAAGCTAAACTAGTTTTTAGAGTGAGTTTGAACGATCAGCAATTCATCTATAGCTTGTATCTTTCTAAAGTATGTTTGAGGGAGAATAGTGTGTTTTTTGTTTCGTTTTACACTAGAGGGAAAGAGGCCTTAAACTTCCATTGTTGGGGCTATCCATGAAATGCTAACAAAAGTGTGAGAACCCGGATACGTCAGAGGAGACCAACAACATCAAGGCACTGATTGTAATCTCTTTCTTATTTATATAAATGCAACGATTGATTGATTTCCTACATGAAGTGTCATTTTATATCTTTATGGCTTAATGTTCCTTGACCTATTAAGTAGGTTGAATACAATATTGTATGCTATCACGTTTGTTGTTGTTGTTGTTATTTGCTTGTTTCAGGTATTCGAAGGAAGGAAACGAAAGATAGTTGGAGCAAGGAAAAAAGATAAACACCAAGCAAAATAGCATTTTAAGAGGTAGGCCCTCTTAATTGTCTCTAGCTTAAGGATATTTTCCATAGATTGTTTGTTTGTGGCTAGACCCGCTCTCTTGGGCTAGAGGAATTGTTTGTGTCCTCACTGAGAATTTACCTACACCACAAATTGGTGAATTCTTTTGTTTGATCGATTATCATTTTATGGTTTTGTGTGAAATTTTCTAGTATCACCATTTCTCTCTAGTGTTCTATGCTTTGCCTGGTTTACTGCTCTGAGCCTGAAATTTACAGTGGTAAGTCTAGTGTTAGCCTTTGAAAATTTTTATTTTTTCCTTGAATCCTCGGTCAGCATGCTTATTTTTTTGACAGTCGCACCGATCAACACGAGTTTCTCAAAAATAGTCACGCCAACCCCCTTCTAGCGCTTGTTGTCAGTTAGGTAGTCACATTGATTCTTGTAGGTGAAGATCAGGGTTTACCCTAAATCATAGTCTTGCCCTTTTGACTTCTATCTCTCAACTTGTTTTGACTGTGTTCTCCCTAGATGGAAAGCTCTTTTAGCTTGGTTTGTATGCTTGTTTGATTTCCATTTTCTTCACTTGGTTTCTTGAGTTCTTGAATGGTTCATAACCCTAGGGCATCTAGGTCCTCATCCATTCACTTGTTTGTGTGCTCAACAATTCAAGTCGATAGTCAACATTGTTCCTTGCATTTTGTTTGATTAGTCCTTTTGTTTCTTCGATTTCCACTTAACAAGTTTGAAACGTTTCGTTTGTTGTTTGAGCGTCTCTTTTCGGGCATAGATCAAATTTTTCATCTTGTTTTTGGTTCAATCTTTTTTTCATTAGTTTGAAAGGAATTCTCTTATGTGCTTTGCATTTGCTTGAGGTTGATTCTATTGGAAGTATTGCATTGAAATATTAGTGAAAAATTCATTTTCTCATTTCATTGAAAAATTACATAACTCTAGTTTGTTGAATCAATATGTTACGTTAGTTAGCATCATTGAAAATTAGAGTTGCATCCTCGTGTGCATTGGAAAAGAAATGAATTCTCTTTATTGGTGAAAGGACTACTTGAAGTGTGTTTTATAGGAAAATTGGGAATTGGAAAGAGTTTTTCATCATTTTGTTTTCAAAAGCGAAATAGTGAAAAGGTCATTTTGCTTTCGATTGCTTGTTTTGTTGCATTTGAGTGTGTTTTCTACTCTCATTAGTGTAGACAATTCATCGAATTGAAAGGGTCTTGTCTCATTTTGCTGCATATAGGTGTTTTTCGAGTCACATCGATAAGGCCTGAAAACCGAGACCTAATTTCAAGATAAACTCTAAAATGTATTCAATTAACCTAAGCCGCATTTGAAACCTAATGATCACATTTTAGAAGGTCTAGACTAGAGACGTGTTATGACGTCTTAAAACCTAGTAGTTGTCATTCGCTTCTGTTGGCATTATGATACAGGTATGACACAAGTGTTGTCCTTGATGACAACTCTCTCAGATGAAATATCACAGTATAGCAGGTAAACAGCAAGAATGAAGAAATAAAAGTATATGCAGGTTCATGATATACCAAGTCGCGTATACACATAGGTTCACTATATACAAAGGCACATCTAACATAGACACGCACTTTCACAAAAGGAAAGGTTTGTACATGTTGGAAAACTATGTTTTGGTCTGTGGTATTTGGACCATGGTACTTTGGTATTGATCCATGGTATTTGGTCTGAGGTATTGACCCCAGGTATTGGGTCCAAAGTATCAGTCCTACGTGGTTTTGGACCATGGTATTGAGAGAGACCTAAACCTATATAACGAGAAGAAGATCATTAGGCCAAAGTGCAAGTGCAAGTAATGAATATCTGATGAAGTGTGAGATCTAGTATGTTGGTTATGGGTTTGTGATTCTTTTCTTGATCTGAAACAAGGATGCACCTATGCGGTTGATGATGGATGACGGATCGGGTTCATAAGGCTTGGAATGTATTATCATTATCTGGTTTGATCATGGATAGACTAGATTTGAATTATTGACGCATGTTTTATTATATAATTTTATGATTTGGGTATGACTGATGTCTAGAATAGTTGTAAAGTTAAGAGTAAATATTCGCAGATCTGTACGCGGATTCACTTTGGTAAAAGCGCGTATACACGCTGGTTTGGCTCATCAAAGTAGCGTATACAATATGAAGTATGATATTTGAAGTTGCAATTGGATCTGGTTGTTGTTGCAAAATTTTGTGGTCTGCTCTATGTTTTGTTGACAGGGTTTCAGTGTTTCAGTGTTGGGTGATTCAAAGATTGATGATGCAAGTGTAGTTGATGGGTGTATTGCAGTAGTGATTAATTTTGTGCTTCAATGTTGTTGATGGGTCCACTAGGAAAATTGGATGAAATGTGGCCTTCATATTATGGTGTTGTGCTTCAGGAGTATCCAGTATGAAAATTTATGAAACGTGGTCCCTGGAGGAAGAGAGAAGGTTGTAGCCTTCTGTAGGCCGATTCCTACATACTAGTAAACATATTGGCTAGTACAAGAGTCAGGGGGTTGGAGCTCCCTTCCAGCAGCAGCTGGAAAACGAGTGAAGGTTGGAGCCTTCAGTAGGTTGGTGCCTACGTACCAGTAAACATATCAGCTAGTACAAGAGCCAGGGGGTTGTAGCTCCCTTCCAATAGTAGCTGGAGAATGAGAGAAGGTTATAACCTTCTTTAGGTGGGTGCCTGTGTACTGGTATGAGTCTATGCCAGTACAAGATTGTAAACAGGTTTTTATTATATTAAAGGAAGATGGCAGGAGGTGGTTTTTGTCCCGCGTTGGGTTTCCACCTTATATCATGGTGTTCATGTGTGTTTCTTATATGTGATGATCTGTTCTATTTTACTGCACCTGTTTAATATTTATATGATTAATGAAGTTCCAGTGCACTGATTAAAGATCATCATATAATAGATTAACTAAATCATAAAGTTTATTGGATATACGCTAGTTGCATTAAACATGGTTGCATGTACACGCGGGTTCCCTTAATTGAAGTAGCGTATATGAATTTGATTATGAAAATGAAAAATTTAGTGATTTGCTAATACCGATTCACCCCCCCCCCCCCCCTCTCAGTATGATTTCCAACAATTGGTATCAAAGCAGGTCCTTTGGTAGAAGCTTGATCGCTTGAAGGAGATCTATAGAACAATGGGCAAAAAAGCTCGTCGGAAGAGGAAGACAGCTCAAAGGAAAAGTGACAACCTGCTGTTAGGTGGAAACAAGTATTCAGACTTTGAATCACCTCAAATTGAAGAAGAACCAGTAAATGAAGCATCAAATAAAATCATAGATCAACAAGATCTATTTAACAAAAGGGAGAGTGCCCTCAAAGAAGAAGTTATCAGTTTAAAAGCTCAACTGGAGTGTGCCTTCAAAGTATGTCAAATGTTGCAGGAGCAGAATGAAGAAAAAGAAAATGAGATTCTCAAACTAAGGCAACAAGTGGAAGAAGGAAGAAAGTCTGAATAAATCTTAAAGAAGCAATATCTGAAAAAGGAAGAACAACATCAAGTTGAGGTAAATATCGTGAAAGGTAAATTAGAAGAAAAGGATAAATTATTACGATTTCATGACAGTACTAAGATTTTGGATGATATTCTTAGTAGTCAAAGGTCGCCTGCTATCAAAACTAGTCTTGGTTTTCATGAATCTGTTGAAGGTGAATCTAGCTCACAAGGTGAGGCAAGGAACTCTAATGCCAAATTTGAAATGTTCAACAAGGAGATGAGAGGTCAACCCCATCAACAACCAAGGAAAGAAAGTCTTCAAAGAAAATCTTTTGCTCCTAACTGCGGAAGTGATATGTGGTTATTTCCTCCAATAAATAATGTTGAATGTTATGTATGTCATAATCTTGGACATGTTGCAGCAAGATGCAAAAGTAGAATGGTTCAAGACCGTCACATAGAAAGAGCATCACATTACATGTACTTTAAGGGGTATTGTTTTTCTTACAATATGTTTGGCCACAAAGCTGTTGACTACTACAGAAGGAATATGAAATATGTAAGATGTTATGCATGTAACAAGCTTGGACATATAGCAAAGGAATGCAAGAGAAGATTTTGGGCACCATACCAAAAGGAGAAAACATCATCACAATCGAAGATATGGAAGAAAAAGGAAGTACAGTCAGAAAGATGTGGCATAGTAGAGTATACAGACATGACAGACTCAGAGGAAGCTGAAGGTGTGGAACCTCAGTGTTCTAAATATCATACGCAAGTTTCATAAAGACAATTCATGTGTATACGTGAGTTCGAAGCTGCACAGTTGCGTATATGTTGGTTTGAGGAAAAGCAGTGGGACAGACTCAAGAAAAAGGGTCTAATATGATTTAGTCAATTATTTTCTCTCTTTGATAATGATTACAATCTGTTGATGATGTGTGGAAATGTGTTGGTACTCATAAGATGTTGTTTAGAAGTGCTTTTGATCCTAACTTGATGATGATGATGCCTTGATACTTCTTGCTGATATATGCATGATCGGATCTGACAGTGAATAGATGGAACGGGTTCAGGGGGAGCATATGCTTTGAATAAATGCATTGTTGGCATTATGGTTAGAAATATTTGATGATGATGCTTATGTGACTAAATGATTGTTGGTTGGCCAAGAGAATGGTATTGCAGGTTACAGGTCTGGATGTTGGTGACAGATGCTTATGGTGCAGATCATATATGGTGTATGATAGTTGTTGATGACTATCATGGTCTTGTTTAGATTACTGGTCTTTGTTATAAAAGTCATGAATATCATTTGATGTAAAGGTCTTGCAAATACCTAATTTGTAACCCCACTTTGCATGGGAAGGATGATGTAATAATGTCTATTTTAGTCATGTATAAACATTTGGTATATCCCCACTTGGTTGGGAGATTGATGTATGTATGAGTCATTGGTGATAGGAAGGTCATACTCACTTAGTTAAGTTGTAGAATCATGTTATTCTTTTGAAAAATATTTTTGCAGACTCGACATGTGCTCAGGGGGAGCATGAACAGATTAATACATCTTAGCATGTACAAAGGGGGAGCTCAATCAGAGATTTTAGCATGTACTCAATGGGAGTAGGGACAACATAATGTATATCAAGGGAGAGAATATCTTGGTCCGCCCTTTGCCCTTGATGTTAAAGGGGGAAAGTGACTTGGTGTGGTTGTTGCCATCAAGTCTAAAGGGGGAGATTGTTGGCATTATGATACAGGTATGACACAAGTGTTGTCCTCGATGGCAACTCTCTTAGATGAAAGATCACAGTATAGCAGGTAAACAGCATGAATGAATAAAGAAAGGTATACGCAGGTTCACTATATACCAAGTCGTGTATACACACAGGTTCACTATATACAAAGGTGCGTATAACATACACATGCACTCTCACAAAAGGAAAGGCACGTACATGTTGGAAAACTAAGTTTTGGTTTGTGGTATTTGGACCATGTTATTTTGGTATTGATCCATCGTATTTGGTCCAAGGTATTGACCCAAGGTATTGGGTCCAAGGTATCAGTCCTACGTGGTTTTGGACCATGGTATTGAGAGAGGCCTAAACCTATATAAGGAGAAGAAGATCATTAGGCCAAAGTGCAAGTGCAAGTAATGACTATCTGATGAAGTGTGAGATCTAGTATGTTGGTTATGGGTTTGTGATGCTTTGCTTGATCTGAAACAAGGATGCACCTAAGCGGTTGATGATGGATGATGTATCGGGATCATAAGGCTTGGAATGTATTATTATTATGTGTTTTGATCATGGATAGACTAATCTGAATTATTGATGCATGTTCTATTGTATAAATGTTATGATCTGGGTATGACTAATGTCTGGAATAGCTGCAAAGTTATGAGTAAATATTTGCAAATCTGTACGTGGGTTCACTTTGGTAAAATCACATATACACGCTGGTTAGGCTCATCAGAGTAGCATATACAGTATGAAGTATGATATTTGAAGTTGCAGTTGGATCTGGTTGTTGTTGCAGAATTTTGTGGTCTGCTCTGTGTTTTGTTGACAAGGTTTCAGTGTTTCAGTGTTGGGTGATTAGAGATTGATGATGCAGGTGTAGTTGATGGGTGTATTGCAGTGGTGATTAATTTTGTGCTTCAATATTGTTGATGGGTCCAATATGAAAATTGGATGAAACGTGGCCTTCATATTATGATGTTGTGCTTCAGGAGTATCCAGTATGAAAATTTATGAAACGTGGTCCCTAGAGGAAGAGAGAAGGTTGTAGCCTTCTGTAGGCCGATGCCTACATACTAGTAAACATATTGGCTAGTACAAGAGTCAGGGGGTTGGAGCTCCCTTTCAGTAGCAGATGGAAAACGAGTGAAGGTTGGAGCCTTCAGTAGGTTGGTGCCTATGTACTAGTAAACATATCGACTAGTACAAGAGCCAGGGGGTTGTAGCTCCCTTCCAGTAATAGCTAGAGAACGAGAGAAGGTTGTAACCTTCTGTAGGTGGGTGCCTGTGTACTGGTATGAGTCTGCACCAGTACACGATTGTAAATAGGCTTTTATTATATTAAAGGAAGACAGAAGCAGGTGGTTTTTTTCCTGCATTCGGTTTCCACCTTATGTCATGGTGTTCATGTGTGTTTCTTATGTGTGATGATCTGTTATGTTTTACTGCACCTATTTACTATTTATATGGTTAATGAAGTTCTGGTGCACTGATTAAAGATCAACATATAATGAATTAACTGAATCATAAAGTTTACTGGATATACACTAGTTGCATTAAACACAGTTGTGTGTACACGCAGGTTCCCTTAACTGAAGTAGCGTATATGAATTTGATTATGGAAATGAAAAAGTTAGTGATTTGCTAATACTGATTCACCCCCCCCTCTCAGTATGATTTCCAACAACTTCGGCACTAGACGGCGCTAGTACAGACTTGTGCTCCCCGTACCGTCGAGTATATAAAGGGAGACCCCAATAGGTTGCAATCCTTTATCCTTAAGAAGCCGAGTTTTCCGCCTTGTAAATGTGATACACTAAACACAACATTCGAGGAGCTTTCATGCCCGTGCTTCTCAGTCCGCCGGGAGGTATTCTGCAGTTCATGGTTACCTGGTAATCCTTTTTACCTAGATCATCCTGAGTAGTCATTTTGATCTTTTTGACTCCCTAAATATAAAATATCTCCCTAGCGATTGTCCTTTCGAACTCGTTTCAAACCGAAAGTGATAGAGTCACCTTTGCTTCTTTCTCGACTCTTAAAACATGAAAGAGAACCAGTATTTTTTTGCGTCTTAAAATATTTTTGCCCACGATCTTATAAATTATTGTTAGTATTTTTTAAACCACATCATGAGTATACCTTTAAAAACATTTTTAAAGCCCTTGAAATCAATCTCTTTTTTGGTTATTTGAGACAAAAATCATCGTGGTTGAACCAATTGGTTTGCCTAGTTCCTCTTTCTCTCCTTTGTCTGAAAGATTGTCTGGGGAGCCTTTTCTTGAATTTCCGCAGTCGCTTGAGGACCAAGGTGTTGAGCTTGGAATTGTTCTGAGTATTCAGCCTTTGTCATCTCATCCCCCCCCTTCAGATACTGGGTCACTTTCTGACATTGGCCTGGAATCTCTAGATAATTCTATCTAGACTCCTAAGAGTCTGCTAACTTCTGAAGGTCAGCTTGGACTAGTTGTTTATCCTCTAAATCCTTTGTTTGATCCTGTTTTGATATCATCGCAACATCCGTACAGCCCGTATGATCAGCCGAGTATTCCTTTGGAATTATCCCCTCGAACATCTTCAGTAGTCAATTGTCGCTTGTTTTCACCTGTGGAATCAAAAGGCGAGATCCCAGTCTCCTCTCCGGGTCACTTGGAGGTTTCCACTCCACGTACAGTCGAGGAACAGGAGTACCCTTTCCCTCTTAAAGGTTTCCCTTACACGGGAAGCATTCTGACTAATGTTCATCCCGAGTTACCGCGTAATTATGTGACTTTAGCTCAGTTGGTTTCAGGCATGCCTACTGCCTCATCATTATATCATAACCCTATTTGGGCATCTAGCACTATGCCTACCATAGGTCCGTTCATTCATAACCTGACCTCTCAACAGATGGTGATTTTTGCAGTTACTTCAGTCCTGGTACAACCCACCATTCCAAATCCTCTTGTTTCGTCGGTCCAAGTAACCCATTTGGTTCAACCGACGATCTCGAGTCATGTCACTATCAGTTCTTCGATCCCTCCAGTAAGTGGACAAGTTGTGCCACCGCCTCGAGGAAAAAGTATGTGTGTCTATGATGTCTAGTACAACCAATGTGAGTGGTTCACAAGCTCACATGGTTAGCATGAACCAGCCCTCTTCGGGTGCCAATCTAAACCCTGTTGGCCCTGTTGGATCAAGCAATGTCCAGTACCAACAGCTGAACCCTGTTGGTCCATCTAGGTCAAGTAACATCCAGTACTGATAGCCTAATATGGCTCAAGTTTAGTACCAACCTCCTTATGTCCCATATTTCACAAGCGATGATTATTTTGACCTACATCCCTCAGCCTAGACCTTATGTCTAGCATGTTCCGTCCATCGTGCCTGGTGGGCATGGCCAGATACAGTTCAAGAACTTTCTAGGTGTCACTTCGGGAACTTTTCAAGTACCTTTGCAGCAGCAAGGACAACTCCTACAATAGAAAGGGAAACCTTTGCTACAACAAGGGCCATCCATGCAGCAACAATGCCAACCTTTATTACAGCAAGGGCCATCCATGCAACAACAAGGCCAGATGATGCCACAACAAGGACAACTGCAACAACCGCAAGGGAAACCCTCACAATAGTTGCAGCAAACCATGCAGCTGCAAATGCAGTATGCAGCGTAATCCTCCCATCATATGCCTTCGCAAGGTCAGCCTCTACAGCCGCAAGGATAGCCTTTACAGCCACAAGGTCAGCCCTTACAGCCACAAGGTTAACCTGGACAGCAACAACCCTTATACTCATATCAACAGGGTCAACCCTTGCAAGGGAAAGGCCAAGGTCAAGTCCTGTAGCAGAAGGCGCAAAATCCTTATGTCCAAGGGCAACAGGTTCAGCCTCCTTTTGTCCAGGTGCAACAAATCCAAAATCCTTATGTCTAATGGTAGCAAGTGTAGAATCCTTACGTCCAAGGGCAGCAAGTCCAAAACCCTTTCGTCTAGGGACAACAGGTCCAAAACCCTTATGCTCAGGGACATCAGATGCACAATCCATATGTACAAGGGCAACAGGCTCAATAGCCTTTTAACCTATATGTTTCTTATCAACAGCCTCTCGCCGGCCAGTTTCAAGGCTTTCAAGGTTAGAATCCTCCCTACAAGCAAGGTAACCTAGAGTGGGGGGAAAATCAAATGCCTTATGGACAAAATCCTCCACTATGGGGACAAAATCCTTATCACCAAGGATGGGGCCCCACTAGTTGGGCCCCATTATCAACCTCAAATGCCTTTCAATACCCAATTTCCATTCTTGGCTACACTAGAACTGCCAAATGTGTCTAGACTCACAAATGACCCAATTCTTCATTCGCCATATTGGCCTCTAGTCCCGTCCAGGATTCTGAGCGATTGTTTGAAGTTTGAAGGAAAAGCAAAAGAGTATCCACAAGCCAACATGATGACATATCACCTTTGGTGCTCCTCGAATTCCTACGTTGATGATTCCATTCGTCTTCGACTTTTCCAATGAACTCTTCCATGTGTTGCAGCCAAATGGTATATCGAGCTACCTCAAAATACCTATCATGACTTTAACATTCTCGCCATGGCCTTTCTCACACATTTCCATCTGTCGGTTCACTATGAAATTGGCACCCATCTGTTAACGTCGCTCAAGCAAGACACTGGGACTCACATCTCCGATCACATCCATGAATGGAGGTGTAGGCACCATCTGATTAAGTTTGAAATTGTTGATCAGTTGTTGGCTGAGTGGTTCACCAAAACATTCATTAACAAAATTGCTTAGGACATTGCTATGGGTAGATGTGTCATTGAGGAACAAACCATAGCGCGTGCCCAGTATCTAGACCTTGTCTATTCACAATCTGGCATGTTATATGATGTGTTACCAAATGCGCCCAGACCATCATCTAATCTGACGACATCTAAGTCTCCAACTACACCTCTTGTTGATGGAGTAATTGATTCAGTGACTCAGACTCTTGCAAAATATTCTTCCAAACAGAAGTCGGTCTCCAACACTACTCCCAATGGTTCCTCTTGCAATTCATTTGACCCTGGTAAAACCTCGAAGGTTCACATTGTCCAGTCTATCACAATGGATAAATCCTCTAAAGGTAAGAAGAAAGGTAGGGGCAAGGGTAAAGCCAATTCCCTGAAACGGGGTTCTCCTAAGTCATCTGTTGGTGATGCTTCCCAATGAAAGCCTAAATATCCATGCCTCATTTGTGAGGAGGATCACTATACTAAGGATTGTCCCAGACAGTCTGAAGCTAGTCGTTTGCTCAAAGGGACCCCCACTATCCTAAAAGAACCCTTTCCATCCCAGCAAACTCTAATGGTATACCAGCCTTAGTAATCCGCTTCCTCAGGTTCACAAGTGTTCATGATGAGTACCCTGATAAACATGGCTACCAGGTCAAAAGATTATCAAACTCCTACCCTGTCAGCAGGGAAAGAGAAAGAAGGTACCCCTTCTTCTTCTGCCCTATCCAGTTCTGGCCCTCTCCATATAAAGCAACCTAATCCTGATTCCACCTTTCAACCACCTTCTCAAGGTGTGCTTCGAAATTCCTCGTACAATCCTAATGCTTGAGCCAATCAACATTATAACATTGTTGAAGATTTGGCTCAAGCACCATCAGCTATGTCTGCTCTCGAGGTCCTTTAAAGTTGTCCTTCTCAGTGGAAATCGTTACTGTCAGCTATTGGGAGTATTGATCCAGCTGACTGTAATCTCATTTGTTTTGACATGGAAAACCACATTCCACGTTTACCTCATCAAATTTCCTTTCTCATTTAGGTGATCATAAATGAGAAAACAATTCATAGGACCGTCATCAATGAAGGTGCTTCTACCTGCATCATGTATGTCACTTGTTGGAAGGTAATTGGTTCTCCTACTCTGAACCAATCCCTTAACACTGGAATATTTGACAGGTGTGATTCGTGACCATTCAGGTGTCCTTCCCAACCTTGCCATTACTTTAGAGGGCAAGACAGTACACGTCGAAGTAGAGATCGTTGACACTAATCTTAACTACAATCTTCTACTCTGAAGGAGTTGGACCCATGCCATGCATGTTGTAGCCTCCTCCCTTTTCTGTGTGATTTGTTTTCTTCATCAAGGGAATATAGTCACAGTCGACCAACTGTCCTTCTTTACCTCTTGCTCCTCGAAAGGCAATGTTCCGTATGTCAAGCACACCGGTGCTCCTTATGAGAGTGTGGGGGCAGGAATCTTTAAAGATCTTGTCTTGATGGGCATCTTTCCACTCCAACCTCTTCATGTTGCATCTGTCAACATGATTTTGATCAAGTTTGATCCTTGGGTCATTCCTTTACCGAATCTTGCTAATACATGGGGTGAGGTTATGTCGTTAAGTCCCACCAAAATTGATTACATGGAAATTGTTTCGGCTTCACCTTTGGTATCCTCTAATCATTCTATTTCGAGGACATCTCTCGATGCGTATTCTCAATCCCCATGGCTTGGTTCTTCGGAATCTCCTGATCCCTTAGCAGAGGCTTTTCTTTCTGATGAAAGTATCATGGAAGTAATGTCTCTGGAGGAACTACCTTGGAACGACACTCATCATCGTTCCTCATTCTTGCCTCGGTTGGCAGTCATGTCTACTTGTCTCAAGGAGTTCTCTTCTCAGTTCCCATCCATACTACTTCAAACGTCGATCATGACTCATGACGTTTGGTCGGAAGGGAACATGGCTAACATTACCCAAACGATGCCAATTGATATTTTTGTCAAACTTGGTGTCATTGAAAATGTCCATATCGGGGCAACTTGTTCTCTAGAAGAGATCAAGCTCTATACTCGTATGTTCCAAGAGTTCTAGGTTGCTTTTGTGTTGTCATATGAAGAAATGCCTAGCATTGACCCAAGTATAGTCGTGCACAAGATTCCAACTTATCCTCATGTGAAGCTTGTTCACCAATGGCTTTGTCCAGTTCAACCTATAAAAGCGACCGCCATCAAGGGTGAAGCTGAAAAACTTCTGAAACCTGGATTTATTTATTCGATCCCTCTTACGGCTTGCATGTTGAATATTGTACTGGTGACAAAGAAACGAGGCACTATTAGTGTTTGTGTCGATTACGGTGATCTCAATCATGCCTGTCCTAAGGATAATTACCCCACTCCCTTCATTGACCAGATCATTGCTGAATGTGCTAGGAGTGAATTCTTTTTCTTTATGGACGGTTTTTTTGGTTACAACCAGATAAACATTACACTGGCTGAACAAGATAAGACAACCTTTATCTTTCCGTGGGGGACCTTCGCATATAAAAATATCCCTTTTGGCCTTAAGAATGTTGGGGCCACATTTCAAAGAGTGATGTCTTATGTTTTCCACGACATTCGAAACATCATTCAAACTTACTTAGATGATCTCCCCACTCATTCTCGTAAATGCCATGATCACCCTAATCATCTCTAGCAAAATTTTCTTCGTTGTAGACACTACAACGTTCCACTGAATCCGCATAAATGTGTCTTATGCATCGAATCCAAATGACTCCTTGTCTTTATCGTTTTGAAAGAATGCATTCACCTTGATCCTCTTAAAGTCGAGGCCATAGTTAATTTACCCCCTCCATATTCATTACATCAACTGCAAACTCTGTAGGGAAAAGAAAATTGCAAATGTTGCTTCATACCAAACTATGCTGAGCTAGCTTTAGGGTTCACCTGGTTGCTCAAGCAAGTAACCCCATTTGTTTGGGATGACACTTCCCAAAAGTCTTTCAATGACCTAAAGGGTGTCCTCATCAATGCTCCTTTGCTGCATCCCTCGGACTATCATCGTGATTACTTCCTTTATCTAGTTGCAGCCTATAGTACCATTGCTATGGTGCTGGTAAAGGATGATGACGAAGGCAATGAACATGTTATTTATTACCTTAGTTGCAACCTCCTTAACACCAAAACGCATTATGCTCATGTCAAGAAGTTGGCTTTGGCTACCGTATAGGTTGTTCAGTGCTTTCGACATTACATTCTACTCTGCACTACCACTATGATTTTGGAATGCAACACCATTACCTACATCCTAACTTGTCACTTGTTGGGGGGGCAAGTGTTCGAAGTGGATTGTTATCCTCCAAGAATTCGATTTGGTATTCATTACTACCAAATCTAAGAAATCACTGGTCTTCACGGAGTTGATTTTCTCTATTCCCTCCATTTCTCTCCTTGCTGGTGCAAACGAGCAGCTTCCAAACGAGACACTTTTCCTAATTAGCACTCTTAGCCCCTAGTATGGTGATATCATTGTATATCTCCATACATCCACCTTCCAGTCTACGTTGACCAAGGATGATCGTCGACACATTCGGCATCAATCTCAACCTTACCATATCATTGGAGATACTTTATACCGCATCGATGTCGATTCAATTCTTCTTCATTGTGTCACTCTCGAGGAGGCTGAGAGAGTCTTAAATGATTTCCATTCTAGCACATGTGGTGGTCACCTATCTGGATATGCTACTGCTCAAAACATCCTTCGCGCTGGTTATTTTTGGCCCTTTATCTTCAAGGATTGCATCCTCGCCGTTTGCAAGTGCCATGAGTGCCAAATTTATCAGTGTAAGATGCACGCCGCACCTGCTCACCTGCACCCCGTTATTACCATTTCCTTTTTCCAAATGGGGCATTCGCTATATGACCTATAACCCTCATTTGGCCCGGGGGCATGGGTATATTATCGTTAGATATCATTTTGGGATTCAACTGCGTTAAGTAAGTCATTCAAACGTATGACCATTTCCATGAGAGGTAGTCGTAACTGACTAATTTCTCATGATTTTTGAATAGTTCACTTAGCACTCATTGCATCGGGTGATGCTCACAGGGGTGAAGAAGTGGGATTGAAACTAGTGAAATGTGGAGAACGAATCACATAGCATCAATCATCACTTCCGGGGCTTGCACCCGGTAACCAGGACTTCCCAGGAGGTCACCCATCCCAGAACTCTTCTGGCTCAAGCGCGCTTAACTGTGGAGTTTTTCCCACAATCAAGCCCACTTAGCTTGCTACCCCATTTGCAAAACCTTAGCAAGTATTGTGCCTCATGAACCATTCAAGTAGAGATCCCTTGACTCTTTTTGAATTTAAGTATGGGGGATTACGCAGTGCATTATATTAGATATCATTTTGGGATTCAACTGCGTTAAGTAAGTCATTCAAACGTATGACATTTCCATGAGAGGTAGTCGTAACTGACTAATTTCTCATGATTTTTGAATAGTTCACTTAGCACTCATTGCATCGGGTGATGCTCACAGGTGTGAAGAAGTGGGATTGAAACTAGTGAAATGTGGAGAACGAATCACATAGCATCAATCATCACTTCCGGGGCTTGCACCCGGTAACCAGGACTTCCCAGGAGGTCACCCATCCCAGAACTCCTCTGGCTCAAGCGCGCTTAACTGTGGAGTTTTTCCCACAATCAAGCCCACTTAGCTTGCTACCCCATTTGCAAACCCTTAGCAAGTATTGTGCCTCATGAACCATTCAAGTAGAGATCCCTTGACTCTTTTTGAATTTAAGTATGGGGGATTACGCAGTGCATTATATTAGATATCATTTTGGGATTCAACTGCGTTAAGTAAGTCATTCACATATGACCATTTCCATGAGAGGTAGTCGTAACTGACTAATTTCTCATGATTTTTTGATAGTTCACTTAGCACTCATTGCATCGGGTGATGCTCACAGGGGTGAAGAAGTGGGATTGAAACTAGTGAAATGTGGAGAACGAATCACATAGCATCAATCATCACTTCCGGGGCCTGCACCCGGTAACCAGGACTTCCCAGGAGGTCACCCATCCCAGAACTCCTCTGGCTCAAGCGCGCTTAACTGTGGAGTTTTTCCCCACAATCAAGCCCACTTAGCTTGCTACCCCATTTGCAAAACCTTAGCAAGTATTGTGCCTCATGAACCATTCAAGTAGAGATCCCTTGACTCTTTTTGAATTTAAGTATGGTGGATTACGCAGTGCATTATATTAGATATCATTTTGGGATTCAACTGCGTTAAGTAAGTCATTCAAACGTATGACCATTTCCATGAGAGGTAGTCGTAACTAACTAATTTCTCATGATTTTTGAATAGTTCAC
>APFE030038511.1:0-68871 GCA_000404065.3 Pinus taeda
ATCTGTATCTCTAGGATACCATAAGCCATAGTTTTGAGTTCCTTGAAGATACTTGAAAATTCTCTTTACTGCCTGAAGATGAGTTTCCTTAGGATTTGCCTGAAATCTTCCAACTATTCCCACTGCATGCATGATGTATCGTTGGGTACCTGTCAAATAAAGTAGACTTCCAATCATGGATCTATAGGTTGGTTGATGCACTGTTGCTGATTCATCATTTGCACTGAGACTGCATCCTGTAACCATAGGGGTACATACTGGTTCTGAATCTTCCATGCCATACTTCTTCAAAATTTGCTTGAGGTATTTGGTTTGAGACAAGAAGATACCTCCTTCATTTTGTTGGATTTGCAATCCAAGAAAGTATGTCAGTTCTCCAAGAAAAGACATTTCGAATTCTTTCTGCATCACCAAGGCAAAGCTTTGACTCATAGCTTCTTCATTACTGCCAAAGATAATGTCATCTACATACACAACAAGTATTAGCAATTTGTTATTTTCAATTTTTATATAAAGGTTGCTATCTGTTGATCCTTTTGAAAACCTTGTTGATGAAGATATTTGTCTAAACGATAGTACCAAGCCCTTGGAGCCTGTTTAAGACCATAGAGAGCCTTTTTTAGTTTGCATACAAGATTCGGATCATTTCCAAGAATAAACCCATCTGGTTGCTCAATGTAAACTTCTTCTTCTAGGTCTCCATTCAGAAAGGCTGATTTCACGTCCATTTGAAATACTTTAAACTTCTGAAAACTTGAGAGAGCAAGGAACATTCGGATGGCTTCAAGTCTAGCAACAGGAGCAAAAATTTCTTCAAAATCTATTCCTTCTTGTTGAGAATACCCTTTGCAAACAATTCTGGCCTTGTTTCTAATAACTTCCTCGTTTTCATTCAATTTGTTCTTAAAGATCCATTTTGTTCATATGACATTTTTATCTTTTGGTCTAGGAACCAACTCCCAAGTGTTGTTCTTTTCGATTTGTTCAAGTTCTTCATCCATTGCCTTGACCCATCGTTCATCCTTGCAAGCTTCTCTTACATTTTGTGGTTCAGTGGAGGAGAGTAATGCCAAATAGCTTGAAGCTTCTGCAATTGTTCTTCTTGTTTGTATGCCAGCCTCCTTTTTCCCCAAAATTTGTGATTCAGGATGATTCTTTTGAACATAGCTAGAAGGAGTCTTTTCTTCTATCCTTATTTGTTCCTCTGGCTCCTCATGGGTTTCTTCTTCATGCGTCTCTTCTTCATCATCAGTCTGATTTGGAGAGTAGTCTTCATCCTCTTCGATATCTTCATGATTTACTTGCCTAGGAATGTATCCTTTTTCATCAACCACTACATCAATGCTATCAAAAATTCTTCCAAGTCTTTTATTATAACACTTATATGCTTTTCTGTAGGGAGAATAACCAAGGAGAATGCCTTCATTAGCTCTAGGTTCAAGTTTGCCAATCTGTTCATCAGTATTCTTAATATAGCATTTTCTCCCAAAAATTTTGAAATTCTTTACCGAAGGAGTCTCACCATACCAGAGCTCATGCGGAGTTTGAGTGCTGTTCACTTGGACATTTGTTTTGTTGAGAATAACAACTGTAGCATATGCAACTTCACCCCAGAAGGTTTCGGGAGTTCCAGACTCATCAAGCATAGCACGAGCCAGTTGTTGGACTATTCTGTTCATCCTTTCCACCACTCCATTTTGCTGAGGAGTCCTAGCTGTAGAGAATTCCCTTCTTATTCCATGTTCTTCACAGAAATCGAAAAATTCATTTGAGGTAAACTCCCCACCTCTATCTGACCTGAGGCACTTAATTTTGTAATATGATTCTTTTTCAACCAGGGCTTTGAAGGATTGGAATTTTTCGAATGCTTCGTCCTTGTGCTTCATAAATCCTAACCAAACCATCCTGGAGAAGTCGTCAATGAATAATATAAAGTATTCTTCTCCTCGAGGTGACCTTGTACTAAATGGACCACATACATCTGTATGGACTAGCTCAAGAGGCTTGTTGGCTGATCCTTCCTTCTCAGGGAAATTAGTTCTGGTTTGCTTACCAAACTGACATGATTTGCATATGGTGTTGTCTGGAATTTTGATGTCTGGAAAACCACGAACTGCCTGGTATTTGCATGCTTTCTTTATTTGTGAAAAACTTAGATGCCCCAACCTTCGATGCCATAACCAGTGTTCATCATTCTTGCTCAAATAACATTGTTGTTCTCCTTCTTCAAATATGTATAGATTATTTGGAGTTCTTCTGCCTTTGATTACTGTTCTTCCTGTAACAATATCATGAACACTACACCCATTTGATTGAAATATTACCTCGGTTCCATTATCGCACATCTGACTGACACTCAATAGATTATGCTTCAAGCCATCAACATACAAAACATTTCCAGGTTTGACCTTTTCTTTCAACTGAGCAATGCCTTTTCCTTTTATGGCTGCATGGGTATCATTTCCAAAAGAAACTTTCTTTCCCTTTTCTAGAGTAGTATATGATTCAAGTTTTTCTTTATCACCTGTCATATGCTTCGAACATCTGCTTTCGATGTACCATTGATTTTCCCGTCCTTCTGCATACAAAGCTATCCCACATCTTTCTGGTTGCAGTTCCTTCATTCTCCATGTTTTGGCACTTGAGGTTTGTTCCTTCTGAGTTGTCTTCCAAAACCTTCTCCTGCATTCAGAATCTTCATGGCCAAAATTATTACAAATAGAGCATTCAATTTCACTATCAAGGGCGGAAAATTTGTTATAGGTCCTCTTCGAGATTGAAGGCATACTTCTTTGTTTTTGAGCTTCTCTAGTCATGATTGTTTTATATGCAACACATTGAAATGCTTTGTGACCAAAATTATGGCAAGAGAAACATTGGCCATTGAAGAAATTCCTGCGACTATCCTCCAACCGATTGTAGTTTCTACTGACATCCATTCTTGAAGAAAATTGGGAATATTTTACCTGTGGATGGTTGTAGCTTCTGTTTGTAGCATACCCTTGATTTTCTTGATAGTCTTTGTTTGTTCTTGAGGAAGATTGTCCCTGATTTACCTGATGATTTCTATTAGGCCTTTGCTCACTCCTTCTTGCTGCATCGAGATAACTTTTGGAGGTGGAAGCTTGAGATGCTTCTCCATTATACCCCAGACCTGTCTTGATTAAAGGGGAACACTGCACATTGATAATCTCATTCAGAGTTTCAGATCCTTTAACAAATTTAAGATTAAGGGCCTTTGTTTTCTCAATTTATTTTCTAAGGCCAACAATTTCACATTCTAACTTCTCAAGAATTTTTTATTTTTCATCAAGTTGAAATTGCAGAGTATCAATGATCACATTCTTTTCTTCTAAACATGTTTTGAGTCTAGAAATCTCTTCATAAAAGCCATCCACATCTATAGCATCCATGTAATCATCATCTTCAAAGGCCATTAAAAGTTTATAGTGATTACCTCGTTCATCTTCATCGCTATTTGATAGTCCATCACTATCTTCATGAGTTTAATAACTTTTCTTATTTGCATTCTATTTCTTGTTCCATCTAACGGGTTCCTTCTATTTGTCAATATTATCCTTGTGAGGACATTTGGTAGCATAGTGACCTACTCTTCCAAAAGCAAAGCATTTGAATGGTAACTTACCTCGGAATCGTCCAGCACCCCGTTGAAGATTTCTGACAAAATTTGATTCTTCTCCTTCTTCTGATATGTGTCCTGACTCATAGTAGTCTCTTTTTCCAGAAGCCTTGAAGGCAGCTTCTCTCCTGTCTGACGGTCGTCCTTTCCTCATTTCAAAAGCAGTTAGAATTCCATGCAGCTGTGACATTTTAAGGTTTTGAATATTCTCCTTTTGTTCTATTGCAGAATCTTTAGATTCAAATCTTTAGATCTTAGAACATTTTCAACCAGAACAACCTCTTTTACTTCTTCACCCAAAGTTTTCATACAATTAACAATCTCATCTACACGAAGAAAATAGTTAGCCACACTTTCATCATTGTACATTCTGAGATTTTTATACTGAATTCTGAGGGTTTGAAGTTTTGCTCGTTTTACCTGATCATCTCCTTCATAGCTCAGAACAATCTTGTCCCATATTTCCTTTGTGGATTTATACTACATGACTTTGAGAAATTTAGATTGTGATAGACATCCCAATAGAGTATTGACCGCCTTTGGATTTGTTTCATATTTCTTCTTCTCAGCCACATCTGTGGGAGTTGATGCTGGAAAAGTATAACCTGTATCTATGATATCCCAGACTTCAGTACCCAAAGATTGAAGATAGGCAGTAATTCTTACATTCCAATATACTAAGTTTGTCCCATCAAAAACTGGTGGCCTGATTGATGCTTCCCTCTCCTAGTTTCTCATGATGAAATATTTTCCTTCAAGTGATCAAGCTTCTTCAGAAGGACCTGCTCTGATACCAATTGTTGGAAATAATACTGAGAGGGGCGGGTGAATCAGTGTTATCAAACTCTTTTCAATATGTCTTCCTGATTTATACTTAATTTAATATTTAGATATTGATCATTAACTTGTATGTCAGTGCCATATAATAATGAGCATGAAACAAGAAAAACAGATAGTCGCAGCAAAGAACACCAGATATAAGGTGGAAACCCAATGTGGGTGAAAACCACCTGCTGCAATATGTATCTATCTTCTTTCAATTAGAAACTTCGTTTACAATGATTTTTTACTGGTGTAGTCCTTTACCAGTACGCAGGCTAAAACCTGTAGAGAGCTACAACTCTCTCTCATTTTCTAGTCTCTCCTGGAAGGGAGCTACAACCCCCTTAGCTATTTTAATTCTTAATGGACCACGTTTCATGAATTTTCAAACTGGGTCCAATAAGATAAAATAATCATCAAGTACATGCAAATCACCCAATATCCTCAATCAACCAATGAATCACCCAACTCTTCAGAATGCAGTAAACAAAAAAGTAATACTAGAAATCTAAACCCAGAATTCTGTAGCAATAGATAAAAGACAGTCAACAAATGTTTCAAGATAAGTCTGCAACTTCACCAATAGGGGCCTGCGTATATCCGCAGCTCTTCTGAGTTTAAACTGCACAGATACACACTGATCGTTCTTCTGCTCTGCGTACTTCTGCTTAGATCCGCACCTTTACTTTCTGACTTACAGCGTACATCCGAACAGTGCCTTTTTCTGCCCTGCGTACCATGCACTACGCCTTTTGTTGCGTTGCGTGCCCCCTACACTGCGCTTTCTCCTGTGCTGCGTACCTCGCACTGCACCTTTTTCTGCACTGTGTACCCTAGCATTGCTCCTTTCGCTGTGTTGAGTACTCCTGCACTGTGCCTTCGGTTCACCTGCAAACTTCTGATTAGGTCCAAATCAACAGTCCTCCAATGTGCCACAATCAGTCAGATCCACAGATCTGCTAATGCGCCTGAGAGATCACGACTTATCAATAGATTCGCCTTAAGTTTTCTCCTTGATTTATATCTAGCTTCTAAAATCAATCACCCAAAATTTCAGATCTTAAGATATTCAAATTTTCACAAGTGTCTGGCCAAGAGATTTCCTTTCCTTTCTATAGACAAGCCTTTCACAATACCACGGTCCAAAACCATAGTAACACAATACCATGAACCCAATACCTTGGATCAATATTTGTAGATGCAAAACCACAGACCAAAACCATAGGTCGGGCTAAATACCATGAACCATTCATAAAGATTCTCATATGCACGCGCTTTTCTGCATTGGAGAGAGTGAAACTGGGGTCCGCACCTACTGAATGGAGAACCTGCAAGCATGTCCGATTCCTTGGTCGGTGTCCTTCGGGTCCGCAGCTTCTTCTTGGATTACCTGCGGGTATCTTAATTTCCATGATTTTGAGTGCCTGAACTGAGATCTGCCACATGAGTGAGTTGCCATCAAGTACAACACATGTACCATAGAGCCAAACTAGAATCATAATGCCAACACTTATCCTTGTGGAATTGGGTGGCTTCAATCTTCATACAAATGGATAGGGACAACTTCAACATTACTAGCACTTTGAAGAATTGGAGGAGAAACTTCTCTGAAAATGAAATAATCAACAAAGATTGGACTCTCATTCCACGCATTCTAATCTAGTATGTTTGCAAGGAAAGCAACAATAGGATTTTCAAGAATAGAATTGGCTCATCCCAGAGCATCATATCTCAAATCATTAGACATCTCAAAGAGACTGTAGGAACCCTTCTAAAGAAACCCCCCAAGAACCCACCTCAAGACCAGGATGAAAAAATACTATTACATTTGGGTCTACAAGTGCATTTCCCCCAGGGCATAAGTAAGGTTATAAGTCATATAACAACAAATAAGGACTTCTCGCAACCTCCTCCTCATGGTTTTTCGAAATTCAATATAGATGGAGCCTTTAAAGGAAATCCTAGGGTGGCCAGTTATGGCAGAGTCATAAGAGATGAGCAAGGATACATAAAACGCATCTTTCATAGTGATTTTGGGAAGGCCACTAATAATATGGTGGAACTCATGGCCCTAGAGCAATCCCTAAAAATCTTGATTGAATCAAATTTAGATAATACTATCATTGAAGCTGACTCTGAATTGATAATTAATTCGGTCAAGAAAATATGAAATGGCACAGCGCTAGAAATAATATCGAAACGCTGGAGGTTATTGCAGGTCTATCAATGTATACAATCCCACCTCAGAGCCCTAAGAACCCTCAATTTTGTTCATGTGTGTAGAATAATCAACAGGTTAAAAGTTCATTTGGCGAATGAAGGAGCACTCTCTTCAAAAAGTAATAGAAGATATGACTGGATGTCAAATTCCCCAAGGAGATTGCGTGAAGACTGTCACTCCCAAGCTACCAGAGACTAGGAGTATTTTCAAAGCATGAAAAATAAGCAGAGAGACAGCTCGTGTTCCATTTAAAGACAGATTATGGTAGAGAAATTGGGGTTTAAGCGTAAATCCACCGATAAGCAAAATATCAATGGCGTAGATAGAAAGGAATGAGAACCATAAGATCTTTTATATTGATGGATAGTAATGGTGAAATAGCATGGAGTTAATTCGTGAGGTAATGGTTTCGCAATAGTAAAAGTGGCATTTCATGCGACTTCAAAACTTTAAGTGGTATTGAAGGGTTAGAACCCAATGCCACTCATCAAGCAACACCACTTTTCAAGCGGCTAATCCTCATGCTACTTGTCCACCTGAACTCCCTAGTAGTTGTTAGATCTAGTACGAGTATATCAATGGTTGAGGTTTGTATTGCAAGTTGGTTGATCAGGCCAGCGACAACTATCGGATCGAGCATCAGATTAGTGGCCAAGATCTAATCGCAAACTGCATTAGAGAGAGGTCAAGGGACGACGGAGTTAGCATTGTGATACGCCGATGGGTGATTAAGTGACACGTTGATAGCCGTTGGATCATAAATTGGAATCAACGGTGATGATAGACCAGGAGCGCGTACCTACCAATATTTATATTCACGGGTGTAAAATATTTGAAGTTCGGCCTTATGGGTGTTAAGCGGGATATCCTGTGTGTTCCTTTGTTTTCCAATATAATGAATGGTCCGAGTTTTTAAAAGGAATACCCGATAAAGTGTTGTGGTAATGTTTTAAGACTTAAAGCCTCATATGGACAATTTTGATACATTTTATGGGCCATAAAATATAGGTGGACTGTTCATGGGTATTTCTTGGCTTCTCTTCACACTAGGTGGGCGGATGTTTTGTTTATAGCTCCTTTGTAGTCTTGTTTGGGCTTTTCACATTTTTGGAGTTAGGTTCGGGTTTTTCTAGCCCAGCTCCCTATTGAATTTTCATAGAGCTGGTGCTGCTCTTTGTACAATATGTATTTTTATAGATTAATGGAAGGTCCCACTCTTACTTTATCAAAAAAAATATGTTTCACATTTATTTCTTCCCCGTTAAAAATGCTTATCATTTTCTCTTCTTAGTGAAAGTAATGGTCAATCATGGTTTTCCATACAATTGGTTGACACTAAATTTACATCAAGACTATTATTGATTTTGACAATGTTAAAAAGGAGAGATCAATACCCACACTACCATCAACTATGCTAATATTTGAAAACCCTTGCCTCCACTACTTACAAGAAGTCACAGCTAAAGTTTCTTCTTTACTTCAATTTGTGACACTGTCCATCATAATGGAATGACTTGAATACCCATTTAAGAACTCTCATTTGATGTACTTGGATTTGAGTGGAGATAGATCAATAGTGCCTAAGCTTCTTGAAATATCTAGATCAACAATGTATAACTGTTATAGCGGATGTCTGCATGCTATGAAGATGAATGATGACCCGCCCATTAGTGCTTCATAATGGCACAAAGGGATCGTAGGAAATTGAGCACAAGAATATTTTACTAAGGTTTTAGTAGACTAGTTTCAATGCAATGAAAGGGAAACCTATACTTGTCATTTACAATAATATCCTCACATCATCATCATTCAATCAACAAATCCCTCATAGGTTGGAGGAAAGGGGGTTAGAGTTGTCAGACATAAAATTTAAACATTGAGAAATCTAGTATGTTATACATAACTATAATATCTTTATTGGATGTTTGACATACTAATATGATTTAGCTTAAATCAATTTATTCTAAGAGTTTTATTTCACACTCCCATTGTGTATTGATACTATTGTAAAAAACAACCCCATGTTTGACCTATTCATGATCTCTAATTGGTTTGAAATTACTTGCAAAATTATTTTAATGTTGAATCAAGTTAATATGACAATTTACAAAAGAATGAATGTTGTTGAAGGCCTTGTAATAAAATACATCCAAATTTAATGAAATATGTGTTCTAACATAGCTACAGAAATCCCAAAGGCCTACCCAAAGAACGAAACAAATGGAGAAGGAAACTTCCATAGGTAATACCCTAGCCCAGGTTAAGGAGAACATTTGGAAAAGGATAAATGAAGCCATGATAGAAATTTGACCATCTATACAGATCATATTTGAGCAGAAGGAATTATTTGAAAAATCTAGTGAAGCTATTGAACAGATCAAAGAGAAGTTGGGTGATAAACCAAGTGATGCTAGAGAGCTCATTAAGTTCCTCAATTCCAAAAACAAGTAGGAGCTAGAAGAACTATAGATCGAGGACAAGACTGATACAATACTAGAGGTAAGAAAGATGGTAACCAAAAGAAGCTTAGTCAGACAACTGGAAGAAAAATGGCAAGTCCTCGACATAGATGTACAAATATTCTTCAACAAATTGGAATTCCTCTAGAAAAAGGGACTTCCTAGTTTACTATTGATAAATGACAAGTTTAGTACATGGACAAATTATAGGTATATATTGATGACCATAGCTAAAGATGATACTAGGTTTGTAGGAAATAAAGACAACATAATAGGGAAAACATTTTTAGAAGCACTAGCATATGATTTAGACATCCAGTATGAAACTAAGCACATCTTTATTTCTAAGCCCACTTTTGCCAAATATACTGAAGTGGACAAGGTGTACAAAAAGTTACTCAAGGTGTCTATCCCTAGTCAACAATGTTGGAATAAACTGTGCAAGTTACTCGAGTGAGAAGAAGATTTTTTTTTTTCCAACAAAGGGTCAATAATGTAGTTGAAAATCGAGGGCCAGATATTCAGCAGTTCCAAAAAGTTAGGGTCACCAATCCAAGTAATTTTAATTTTCCTATATTTTGTAACAAATAGATAGAATTGGTTTTAGAAATCCATAAAATACATCGTGATCAGGTTTAACAAGATATTTTGTAAATAAACTTATAAATACTTATCTTTTTGAAGTATTAAGGGTTTATTTTTTCATTCTGGAAAGCTATTGTACTTTTTCATTTGATGGGATGATCAATAATTAAAAGGAAATTCTTCACAGTATTCATGTGTTGTGTTAGGGTCCTATAATAATAGGATTCATAATTTTGAAATGGCTATGATTAGTCTTGTAATATTGAACATACTTTTGCTTTCTGAAAAATATTCTCCCATATTAAAAATAAAAGATGTAAAGAGGGTAAGACTTAAAATAAAAATCAAAGGAGTAAAAGAAAAGGATATGATATATCTATATATATATATATATATATATATATATGAACCCCACCAAAAAGAGATAAAAATAGATTCTGAAAGTGATGCAAATTCAGACGCCACTACATTTTACTTTACTAGGCAAAATAAGATTGTGTGCAACTTGGCAAAAATGCCACAATCAATGATGATCAAATAGTTTAATATTGATTCATTCATACTTTAAATTTCATGTTGATAGATAGAGAAATAATGATCTAGCCAAACTGTTTAATCTTTGCAGATTTGTAGTTAGGTAGAGAATAATAAGGAGCTCATCAATTTAATCTAAGCCCTTGGAAGTTATAAGGTTAGAATTAGATAGTTTTCTTATCAAAGAAAAAGAAATCAAGGGTGAGCAAGCTCAAATGCGGCCAATAAATGAAGAGAAAATTCTAGGGTAAATAAAGCGTAGGTAGAAGAGGTTTTGAAATGCACAAGTTTGCTCGCTGAAATACACCTTCATCATGCTTAAATCGTATGTTTCATGTGCAAGAGGAACTATCATAGGAAAGAGGACATTCTCAAAAAATGTGTATCACTTTGGGTATTTACCCTAGAAAGTACTATATGATTTTAGGCCTAAATACTAAAGCTCATTCACTAATATCCTCTCATTTCACTAAACCCCTTACATCTCTAAATTTCCCTCCGTTACCCCTTCATTACTTTTCATTCACTAATTTCCCCTTCTTGATTCCAAAGGACCCTTTGGTTTCATTTCCTTTTATTCTAATACATTTGCATTGTAAAACCCTTTCCTTTTATTTTTACCCTTCCCTCTTCATTTCCCCTTCTAGTAACCCTTTCCTTTCATTTTAACACTTTTTCCATTTGTTTCACACCTTTCACTAGACATTACCCTTTAAAAATAATTTTCCCCTCATTAATTTCCTTTTTTCCCATAAAACCCCATTAAACCCCCTTATCCTAAGTTATTTTCTAACCTATAGTCCGTCTTTATGTATTTAACATCCCACGTTATAATTCGTCGACCCTCACTAAACCTTTGAATATATTTAACCCACCGCATTCCCCGCCAAACACACCCTGACTCAGCCCTTGCAACTCTGCCACACAATAGCCCTTCGATCAACCACTCCGAGATCTGATGGACCACATCCATATCACGTGCTATCATCGTCTGACTGTTAAAATTCCAAAAGCACACGAGATTCACGATTTTTCCCAAGCGCCCTCTTGCTACGTGGCAGCCCCATGTTATATTGTGTGCTCTCAAAACATACTTCCCTTCACTAAAAAGTGGTGTGATATGCCATAAAACTGCCTCCCCACATATAATCAAACCCCTTACTATTCATACATTAATCCTGCTCCCAAAAGTTAACCGTTGTTGGTTAAAAGCAAAAAAAGCCCCATTTTCACTCTTTTCACTATTATTTTGTTGTAAAGGACCTATGTGAACCAATTCTAATGCCCAAGAAATTTGCTCAACCGTTTTTTACCCATTTACAACCTGAAGACCCTGCAGACTCCAAACTGAAGAAACACACAGACAATTGAAGCCTCAGAAACCTTCGTTGTTACCATGAACCCTCACTGCACACCAAATCTCCATTTTCTAGGTATTCTTGAAAGAACCAGAATGACCCTCTACCTAAGCTATGCACAGTGTTTATGAAAGTTTAATTAATTGAATTAATTAGAAAAACCTTTCCAAATTGAAGAAACCCATTGTGCATCCGAAGAAACCCTTTTCTGCAGACTATATTCACCCTTCCCACTATTCGAGAATTCCTGAGCTTACTCCTTAAGCAAGATAAACAATAATTAAATAGAATAAACCAAATTATGTCTTCCCAAAGCATTCTAAATGATAAACCCTTGCAAACCCCTCACCTGGACATTGACCACCTCCCATTAGCCAACATAGATTTCCAAATTAAAGACATAGTTTCCCCTAGCCATCTATTAAAACTCCATTTCTGGACTAAAGACAAATTCCTGAACCAAAATTATGATATTCATCTATGGTAATCAAATTTTCCTAAACACTTGTTCCCTATACTAGTTCACTGAAATCATCCACCTATGTCAAAATTTTCATATCCCAAGCCAAAAAGCCATAGTCTCTCCTAGCTAGCAGGTTTTGTTTACAATCACTATAGAGTGAATAAACAAAATCTTGCAGATCAAGCCAAACCCAATTAAAACCACATTTTCAGTTGAAAACCTGCTTGAACTCTACTTGAAGCTGGACCTTCCTAAGAGGTCTCAAATATTTCACACTTTCATCCTAGAAGAGTCTCATACTCCTACAGATAGTCCTCCATACTCTACCACCATTTTATGTGAGAGGGCTAGACAAATTGTAACCATGCTCTCTTGTATTCTAGGATACACCACTGATGTGCATGTATATGAGCCTATACTTGCTTTCCTCTCTATTTTCAGCTGAGGAAAGCCTCCAAATAAAGTCTTCAATTTTGTCCAGTTCTTGGAAAATATAATCCATGATCAATTGATCAGAATGCCAAATGAAAGAGTATTCAAATACCCTTCAATATTGTTCCACATGTTCTTATATTTCCAATGGGACAAGTTTCGAATCAACTTCCAAAAATTGGACACTAAGTTTCATCCTAGATCACTCATCTTTTGGACACCCTCAATCCACAGGTATTCCACTATTTTCAGATACAAGGACTTCATTGGTTCCTTTGTTCACCGAGTTGTAAATATGCTAAGAAGTAGCAATCAACACAGGATCAGTGATGGGATAAAGAGAGTTTTGCAGTTGTCTAAAAATAATTGAATAGGTGACTCGTATCTATACAAGGAGCACACTGAAATTAGAATATATGGATGCCATCTCACTCCCTATAAGATGCCCAAATATCTTCCCATGAGGATATTTGCATTAGAATATATTAAGCAGATTATAAACTCAGATGATGTGAATTTCCTATTAGCTAGGAAGAAAACACAATTCAAGATAAAGAAACGAGCTTGATCCTTTTATCTATAATAATAGGGAGGCTGGAGAAGAAGCCGAGAAGTGTTTAAAGGAAATGAAGTTCAGTAGTAGTTTTAAATGGCAATATGACCCCTTAGGATTCATAAAAAAACTAAGACTCAACTTTACATTTAGCCCTTTTAGGCATGAGTCCAAGGTAGACATTGAAAAATATGCTAACTAGTCAGAATGGTTGGAAAATACCTTGATAGATATGGAGAAACATATGGATACTAGTTCCATTCTGCATACTCCAGTTGTGACAAAAGTACAAAAAGGACCAGGGAAGAAGGTTCTTTCTCAAGCATAGATACAACACATGACAGATTTGAAATTATGTACAAGAAGAAGCCCAAGATAAATCTTGTAAATGAGTAAGAAGAGAAAGAAGAGATAGTTGGGACAATTGAGACACTTCAGATCAGTGTTAGAGATAAGGTAGTCAAAGAAAATACAGCTCCATTAGTTCCAAAGGAAACTCATTAACCTTCCATCTCTAATACTCAGAGTATTCAAAAACAACTTAGAATTGAGGTCTCATCATCAAGAAAACCGATGGATAGGAAAAATGCATAAAGGAAAAGTATAAAGAGATCAAATTAATAAATGAGGCATTGAAAGATAAAACATATTGCCACTATTGCAAACAGACTCCTAGCAATCAGAATAGGTTAATGTCATCTTTTGACATTAAAATTGGTAAAATGATAATGACATATTTGCATCGTACAATATAGTAGCCTAAGTCATCAATAGACTACAGAAAGATAAAATTTTAAGTTTTGGCCAAGGATGTTCACCCTACTGATAAAATTGAATTTCATAAGCAGGTAGGAGAAATGATATACTTAACGATGACTAACAAGGCCATGAGTGTACAAAAACTTCAAAATTCTCTAGACAATATCATAGCATAGTTTAAGCTACAAAAAGCATCCTCACAGGCAAAGGATAACATAATCAAGTCACTAGAATACTTGGTTATTGAGATTGGATATAATCCAAATGACATCAAGCTGCAGAAAAGCTCATAAAGAAGAAAAATGAAGACGTTGTTGCTTTGAAGAAATAACTAAAATTGCCTCCTTCTAAACATCCACGGACCGAGTTGGTTCTAGAGAGCCAAATCCGGAAAGATGAGATGATGGACCTTATTCTCCAGCTAAATGATCAATTCAAAGAAATGGAGAATGAAATGGGCAGGTTAATATAGGAGAAACGAGCCAACATTGAAATAGCTACTGCCATTATTATTCCTACAATCACTACAACAGTTCTTTCTACTTTGGAAACTTCATTGGCCCCAGCAACACCACTAGCTACAACACTTCCAACTGCATCAACCACTACATCAACAATAGGTTCAACAACAACAGCTCATCCTAGCGATGAAGCAAGTAAATTGGTTAAATCCATAAAGGATATTTCCATCCAATCCACTGAAATAAATAGACTTAAGGAACAAATAAAAAGTCTAGAGGATGAGAAGGATCTAGCTCAAATTATGCATAAGGCTGAAGTTCAGAAGACAAACAGGTTGAATGAAAATATAGGGAAGCTCGAGAAAGAATTAACATTGAAAGAGCCACTAGCCCAAGAAAAACATCTTTTATGGGCCAATATCATTGACTCAGTCAATGATATTTGGCTATCTATACAGGTCATATTTGAACAAAATGACTTGGTCAAAGAGGCTGGTGAGGCAATTCAAAGGGTTAGAGATGAACTTGGAAATATGCTAGAATAAGCCTCAAGAATAATCCATTTCCTTAACTCAAAGAATAAGTATGAATTGTAGGAGCTTGGAATAGTTGACAAAATTGGGACCGTACTAGAAGTGAAGAAGGTAATCACGAAGAGGAACTTGATGACATAAATTGAGGATAAATCCCATACAATGGAGCAATCAATAGCAAGGTTCATGGTCAAATTTGATACTTTGAGGCAAAAAGTTGTACCTAATCCACTAGTGATTAATGACAGGTTGATGCCACATGAAGATTATGATAAGAGAATCAAAGAAGTGGCAAAGGAAGAAGCCAACAATTCCTCCATGAAAGGGATGCCTACAGGAAATGTCCTTTACCAGTCTTTTGAGAACCTTTTTTTACTTCTAACATGAGGTAAAACATATTTTTGTAGAAGCCCACCTTTTCAAAATACACAAAAGCTAATGAAGTCTACAAAAGAATAGTAAATATTAAATTACTAGATACAGAGGTTTGGAAAAAGATAAATGATTTACTGTAAAAGTTCAAGGTAAACAATGAATATAGATTAGTGAAAGTAAAACAATAGATCAACTTAATTAAAGAGTATCAGATGAAAGATGAAAAGTATGAGTCAAAGGGCAGAGTAAAAGGACAACCAACGTAGAGCAACAATAAAAGGGAGAAAGCAACAAAAGATCAAAGCACCAAACAATAAAATTAGTAAAATAAGGGACATCTAGCCTTTTAGTTTCCTAGGTGACTCTATCTTCTTGCATGAATATATTTATTTTCCTTGAATAATTCCTAAAGCAGTTTAGGATATTGTCTAACATATTTTTGTATAAATACTTCATAATTCAAAGTATAGAGGGTGGATTGTTGAACATTTTTTGTAACAGTTTTTTGTATAAATACTTCATAATTCAAAGTATAGAGGGTGGATTGTTGAACATTTCTATAGTTACATTGATCTGAAAACCCGATGGTTTATTGTAAAAAATTTCAAGTCAACAGGCTAGACTGAGTAATAAAGGCATTGCATTACAATATTCATGTGTTGGGCCACTTTAGTAAGTATCTTTCATTTGTCAAATTTTTATTTTCTTAATTATTTCACGAACTTACATGTCTTTTCCAATTTGAATGAAATAACTGGAATTTTACTTCAGAATTTGTTTAAGTACACTCCCTCTTAAACAATTATTCATTTTAATGTTTTCTTCTGATATCGAGAGCAGAGAATTTTGAATTGCTCCCTAGTTATGATTGACCTATTTCATTTCTCTCATTATCTGGTTTGAGGAATCCTTGACTGCTCCTTAACCCCGATTGAAAAACCACTTCACCATCTAGCCTAAAAGATCTTAATTTACTTAGGTACCTTGCCATGTGAACACTATCTTTATACTTAGGTACCTTTCCATGTGAACACTATCTTTAGAACTCCTTAACACCGATTGAAAAACCACTTCACCATCCATCCTAAAAGATCTGAATTTACTTAGGTACCTTGCCCTGTGAACACTATCTTTAGAACTTGATTCAGTCTTGTTTTCTTGACATTGGACTCCATGACCCAATGGTAAAAATACACTTATCTATCCACGCGAATGAGTGATTCCACCACCAAATCAAATCAAAAACCAACCAAGCTCAAATCATTAAGAGATAGCCCTCTCTAAGTATTAAGAAGGCTAGATCCTAATCTCAAAAGTAGGTTTTTGGTTACCTCTATTATTTCTTTCATGACAACCCTAGGGAAATTTTAGAGTGATAACATGTTGGACTATTTGGTGAAGTGCTTCTCCCACTCTCTATGTGTTTATTTCTTTGTTTCCATACTTATGTGTTCTTAAATCTAAATTATCTTACAGAAAGTTGAAGAACAAAATTTGTTGAAACATACACTCTCATTCTCGCTATGGATAATTTAAATCTTTTCCTTTGATATTAAGTAAAGGATTCTTAACTTCTCTATTGCTTAATTGAACTTATTTATCTTCTTCCTTTACATTTCATTTAAATCTAAAAGATCCAATTAGTTCAGCAACCTTACCTTGTGAAATTCCTTTGAAAATCTGAATTAGTTCAGCTACCTTACCTTGTGAAATTCCTTTGAAAATCTGAGATAGATCCACGTTAAGTTTCTAGACTCCATAGCCCAATGGAAGTTTTAGGAATTTAATCAACAAAACCAATTTTGAACTCAAACTTTGAACTCTCATAACTAGCCTAAAATTACAAATACAACAAAGTTAAATTTCACAAAGAGATCCCTCTCTGATTTTAGGAAGGCTACATCGTAAGCTCCCAAGTGGTTTTTTGGTTACCTCTGTGGCTTCTTTCATAACCTTGGAAGTGAAAACACAATTGAAATTTGCAATTCGTATTTATGTTTAGTCGTTATATTTTAGCATAGAGGTTCATTTAACAACTCGGAATGATTATACATCTTTGTTCTCTTAATCTCAAAGGAGAACTTCTCATGTTGATAATACAGGATGAGGTGGTAGATGTAGGAGGTGTATCTGAACACCTTTTCTCTGGACAGGTTCAAGAACTGCTCATGCATCTTATTTGAGATGTATGTGGCATAGTCATAACAGATTGGACTTTTGCCTCGGGAGAACATAGTCATCATTACTAGAACAATTTCATCAATTAATTCCAGTGAATTGTACCCCAAAATGGAACTAATCATGTATGCAAGATCAACACCCAGTTGATTGAGGTAGCCATCAAAAATAGGAGGGTGCAGCACAGTGTCAGAGTTTGTAATGAATAATTGGTTGAGCTTTAGGATCTGTGCATCTGTTAGTATCTTGGCTCCTTGGTTAATCAAATCCATTAGAGACAAAGGGACCAATTTCTTCTGGGTTTTGAACTACAACATCTCTCTGATGGCCTAAGGGGTCATGTAGAATACCACTACACCTGTAGGGTCAAGCATAGCCCTTTGCATGGGGTCATAGCATACATCACATAGATGAATCAGCTCAGGGAACTAGTTGACCTGAGGGAGCTTGAATATTGGGAGGAAGGAATCCCAAATGCCTAGTATGTCTGTCCCATCCTTATGTCTGGCATTAAGCTCATTTAGTAGATGAAGGTGGAACTTGCATTTCGATGAGGAGTCCTCTGAGATTTGGTAGTCTAGGTCTGCCAAATCCTGCCACTCCAGCTCTCTCTCAGAGGCATTTAAGGGAGCAACATTGAGGGCAACTGGTGCAACTGGACTCTCCATGGTTGTTTGGATTCTGATTGATAAACAAACTTTTGTTTCTTGGGTCGGAAGAGCACTGCCTGAGTGAAGAGGAAAATTGAAAATGCAAGGTAACAGGGCAAGTCCACAACAATTGAAATACTGTTTTGGTTCCTTGAGAAGGCAAGTTTTTGGGTTTAACAAACCTTTCTCAGTGATTGAGTGTAGGTTATGGGTTCTAGTTCACGACTGCGCGAACGAAGAAATGCAGGTTTATACTGAAAATTCAATCTAAAACGGCTCGACTAGTGAAATTCGACCGTCAATTTTTCAAGAGGGAGCTGGGTATGAGTTGTTTTCTGGTGAATTTTTAAGTGTTTTCTGTGCTTAAGGTGTTTTTAGCATTTACAGAGAAAAACCAGGTTTCAGAGAGGTTTTCACGGACAAATACCTGGTAGATGGATGGCCTGGGTCGGAAAAGCTGGTGGGTAGGCGCGCTGACGATCTCTTGGTTGTTTCGAGCAGGTTGGTAGAATTTTCGTCGTGAAACGCATGCAGAGAGCGCAGAAATGTTTTTGCAACAAAGTGCAAAAAACGCGTAATTTTTGACAAAATATGGCTTTTTCGGGTCATTGGCGCCTTTTTTAAATGACGTCAGCAGGTGGGTCCGATTTGGATGACGGCAGCATGATGTCATCAGGTGACGTGGCGGCCTAAGACCGGTCCACGGGGGCGGTGAGGTGTCGGACAGGTGGACCAGTGGTGGGCGGGGCGCACGGTCGTGGCGCTAAAATAGGCGGTAAGAGGACGCTGACATAGGCGGACAGGTGGCGCGATATCCGGCTACCTCTTATACGGCGGGGAATCTGTCAGAGGGGGCTCCGATGGATTCTGGAGGCGATGCGTGGACCCTGCATGACATCAGCGTCTGACAGATATCCGACGATATCTGTCGGACGTCGGGGCCGCTCCGAAATTCACGTCGACCGTCGGATTAAAGGAGCTCGATCGGACGGCTATCGGGTCAGCAACCTGTGCGAAGGATACGGTCATCGGGCGGGGATTTAAATAATAATATTCTTGATATTTGCGCCCAGCGGGACCCTCAGGGATTTTTAATGTTTTTCATCGGTCCGCTATGTATTTTCATAAAATGTGAATGAAACCCGAAACTTAGGAAAACTGGGTTTTTTGCGCATTTTTCTTTGTAATGTCGCATATGCATTAAAACTTAGGATATATGGTTTTTGATGAAATTTTTCATGTAAACAGTGGGACTGGGTCCCGACCTTAGGATAAGGTGGGGAAAGTGGGTTTTTAGGCATTTTTTCGCTTTTGAGCGGGTATAAGGGTAAAAAGGGGTTTTTCCAAGGTTTTTTAGGGAAAAATGAAGGATTGGATGGGTAGCATGAGTTCTGATGGAGACAGAGAGGTAAGGCTTGGGTTCTTGGGCTTAACCAGGTGTTAATCCAATTCCCTAGTAGTGAACCATATGGCTATAATGTCAAGAAGGGGGTATTTATACATCGCTTAGTGTTTATACACCATGGTGTTATAGTACTAGGGAAAGGGAAACATAGGGAGCTAGATAATAAAGGTTTAGAGGTTAATATGGAGGGAGAAGGTGGATGAAGAGTGATATCACTAAGTTTTTTTGAAAACAACTTAGTTTAAAGAGTAGATCAAAATGAAAAGAACTTTACACAAGAAATGTGGCTTCTAAAGGCCACAAGAACCAACATAAAAACCTTGAATCTCTCTTATAAACACATCTTATGAAGGGATGTTAGTAATGAGTGATAAAGAAAGGGAAGAAGGGAAGTTAGACATGCTCCATTGTGTTGTTTTCCTTGTATTTGGTTAGCAAAGTTCCAGCTTGGAAGGAACAACACTTCTGCAACCCCATCTACCTACCCAACTATTTTGCCTAGCATTTTTTGTTTCTTCTTGGAGGGTGCACTTGGACTTGCAGACCATTTATGTGCCTTTTCTTTTCCATTGGCTTTTCCTTTGATCTTCTATCTAGCACTACCCTTATATCTTCCAAGGCCCCAGATTAAGCAGTTGGGAACCTTAATTTCTCTGCCTAACTACTGATCTGCCAAGATTAAACAGTTTGGACAGATTTCTTTCTCTACTCTACAACAAAAAGAAACATGGCATCATCCAGATTAGACTGTTGGACCATCCACCAACACTATAATAGGCATGAAGGCATGTACACACCTTGCTTTTCCTTGGAAATATGGGATCTTTGAGTCAGCAAAGTAGAGCATATTTGGCATTTGAATTTGCCAATCATGAAATATGAAACCTATTGGTATAGGTATCCAACACTATAAATACCCTCTTAGATATTCTGGAAGGCTATTGGCACATATTTGACCCAATGGCCCAAAATCGGCCAAACACCCAAACCTCTACATTACAATACCCCATAGTGGATTCCGCAACAAATGCCCCCATGAAAGCAATCCCCCTTCAACATATCCCTACATTTCACGGGCTTATCTCGAAGGATCCGGATGCATTTTTATTTGAATTTGATGTACTGTGTAGAGGATATGATTATACCAGTGACCCCTAGAAACTAAAACTATTCCCCTCTACTCTGAAAGGGCTTGCTTTAAGATGGTTTATGGGATTAGGAGGTGGGGTTATAAATAACTGGGAACAAATGAAAGAGTCTTTTTTAAAAAAATATCAAGACTATTGCAGGTCTAGAGAACTAAAAGATGAAATATTCCAGATGATAGCTAGACCAAACGAAACATTAGAAGAGTATGTGGAATGTTTCCAGTATAATCTACAAAGATCTCCCTATGCATCACTGCCTTTGCCTAATAACGTGTTGAAAACAACATTGATAAGGGGCATGAAAGAGAAATGGATCGAAACACTAAACATTATGGGGAAAGGGGATATTTATTAGGAAAGTTTTCCTGACATAATTGATTTATGCATCAGGAGTTCGAGAGGCAGTACACGAATCAAACCATCAGAACATGATCGGTTTGCAAGAGAAAAGAAAACCCCATCAGAAGGAGTAACACGTGTGGAAATTGGAAATTTATTTGAAAATTTTAAAACTGATATACTAGGAACACTGACTACACAATTGGATGTTTTGCAGGCCAAGCAAAAGCAAATGGAGGCAGAACAGAATTTGGAAATCTTCTGCCCCAGATGCAGGAAGAAGCATAACCATAAGGACTGTCCAATAGATACAGTCCAAACATGCGCCATTTTTACAAGGGATCACTCTACAAAAATTTGTCCCTCATTACCTGGACTGAAAGCCGTATATAAGGAGGCAGAAGAAGAACCAAAAGCAGTATATTTACTCAACCAGTGCTGTCAGTGGTAGCTGCGACAAACTGGTATGTTTTCAGACCCAACATCTCCTTTTCAGTATCCGTATTACAATACTCAATAGTATAATACATGGCAAAGTCAGTTTCAGCCCCCATTTCCAAACTGGTCACCACAGTCATATCCTTCTGTGAACCCGTGGCTAAATCAGACAAGCCAATCTGGTTGGTCGAATCCTCCTTATCCCCCACCATACTGGCAAAGCAACCCATACCCACCACAATGGATTCCCCCCAGTTCAAAAAGCTCAGTCTGGCAGACTAACTGGCAGAGACCAACACAACAGCGAGTAGGAAATATTCCTCTCCCTCAACCTACACTACCAGCTTTACAACAAAATCCATAATCTAATCTGAGACCTCAACTCCCAGAATAGCCCAATCCCAATCCAACTAACAGACCTGTCCAAGCTATCCAAATTTTAGAAACACTAGAAGAAGGACCCGATTTGAGGGAGTGCAATGATCTTCAGCTAACATCTAGGCGTATTATTCAAATAGAGGGAAATAAAATAGTTTAGATTGAAGATCAGTTACCTAGAGAACATCTGTCACAAGAGGAGGATGTGAATAGACAACAAACTCATAGTCAAGAAACCAGATCCTCTCCCCCGTTCCCAGAACGATTAGTCATACCTCGACCTATACAACAACCTAATTTTGACATTCTGGGAGAATTACAAAATTTGTACATAAAAATTCCATTCCTCCAGGTCATTCAATACATCCCCATATACACAAAAACTATTAAAGAATTGTGCATAAAAAGACCAAGGAGGAATATAATAAATAATCCAAGAGTTCAAGTAATCGGCACTTTATCTAACCTATTATCAGGAAAGGAAACACCCATTAAGTATGAAGGCCCAGGAAACCCAATAGTATCCGTTCAAATTTATGGTCAAACCCTGCCCAATGCCTTAGTTGATCTTGGAGTTGCAATCAATATATTGACAACTGCTACTTGCCAAAAGCTAGGCATTACATCTACAGAACCCACCTCCACTTTGTTAGAATTGGTTGATCAATTTGTGGTTAGGCCGGAAGGCATACTACATGATGTCATGGTCTCGGTTGACTCCTAGGAATACCCAACCGATTTTCTGATAATAAATCCTAAAACCCGACTTGATGGACATCAATTGATATTGGGAAGACGTTGGCTCACTACCGCTGATGCCTATATCAACTGTCGGCAAGGGAGCATGATCATAACCAAGGGGGCAGATATCAAGAATTTAGTACTATATCCCCCAACGCAGCCAAGTATAACAATAGTTAAAACTAATAGGCACCCTGTATCATATCTTACTGATAACGTTAGATCTCCATTAACTATAGAAGAAGCACTTGAGTTCAAAGACCAAACAGAATATGATGCCATCAATAATTTCATTAGTCAAACTGAAGTCACATCTCATACCCAGTGTCATATGATAAAAGCAGGATTTGATAACGAAGTAGAAGAGGAACCTCTGAAAGATATACATGATCACACAATCCCTGTCACTTCAGTTGCACATGGTAAAATTGTGGAAATTGAACCTGGAAAAACCTTTAACATTAACACTGACCTCACACCCGAACAAGAAACAAAGCTCATCCATATATTAAGGAAATATAAAGAAGCATTTGTATGGGATTACCCTAATATGAAAGGAATTGACTCCCAATTATGTACACACCACATTTACATAGAAAATGATGCAAGACCTGTTAAGCAGCCTCAAAGAAGACTAAATTCTCATCTAAAAGAAGTAGTAAAAGCCGAGCTTCAAAAACTTTTAGATGTTAACTTCATCTACCCTATCTCTGATAGTAAATTGGTCTCCCCGCTTGTGGTGGTACCAAAAAAGAATGGGAAGTGGAGAATCTGCGTGGACTACAGGGAGCTAAATCAAGCAACACAAAAAGATCACTTTCCTCTCCCATTCATCGACCAAGTATTGGACACTTTGGCAGGGAATAAATTCTTTTCTTTCCTCGATGGCTTCAGTGGTATAACCAAATACAGATTTCCCCTGAATATCAAGATAAAACTACTTTTACTTGTCCTTGGGGAACGTTCGCCTACCGAGTTTTACCTTTTGCTTATGAAATGCCCTTGCCACATTCCAAAGGGCTATCCTTAGCATTTTTGCAGATCTGATAAATGAAGGACTGGAAGTATATTTGGACGACTTTACTCCATACGGAGATGAGTTTGATCCAGCATTGGACACACTAGAAAAAGTCCTACAACGTTGCATAGCTACTAGGCTTTGTTTAAGCCATGAAAAATGTTATATGATGATGACGGAAGGACTTATTTTAGGACACTATATTTCAGCAGCTGGCATTCAGGTAGACCCAACCAAAATCCAAATACTTTTGCTTATTCCTACTCCTACTACTCAAACAGAAGTACGTAGCTTTCTTGGATTCTCTGGTTACTACAGAAGGTTTATAGAACATTATTCACGTATTGCTGCACCCTTGTATGCACTAACTGGTAATGTCGATTTTCTTTGGACAGAGAAATGTGAACGTGCCTTCAATGATATGAAGAAGCTCATATCTACAGCCCGAGTCCTTTGAGGACCGAATTGGGATTTTCCATTCCAGATATCATCTGATGCCTCAGACACAGCCATTGGAGCGGTCCTTGGACAGGAGCATGATAGAAAACCATATGCAATTTATTACATTAGAAAAAATCTATCCCCTGCTAAATTAAATTATACTGTCACTGAAAAAGAATTTCTAGCTGTTATACATGTTGTCAATAAATTTAGACATTACATTACTGGATATCCTGTTATCTTGTATACAGATCATTCTGCTATAAAATATTTAGCAAACAAGCCTATCACAAATGGCAGAATAACTGGATGGCTGATTTTATTGCATGAATTTGATATTACAATCAAGGATCGACCCGGGAAAGAAAACCCGGTAGCTGATTTCCTCTCAAGAATTCCAAAACCAGTTGATGCAGCAGTAGTTGAAGATCAATTTCCAGATGAGCATATCTTTTCCGTTGCTATTCAAACACCCTGGTATGCTGATGTTTCCAATTACCTAGCTGTAGTTAAGTTACCAAAGCATCTAACCCCTACTGAGCAAAACCATTTTGTTCAACGAAGTATCAGATTTTCTTGGATTGGGGGCTATTTGTTTCACACAGGGGCAGACATGCAAATCAAGAGATGCGTTCGACAAGACGAAATTTTTGATATATTGAAATCCTGCCATGACCAACAGTGTGGTGGACATTTCACTGATCGCAAGACTACACATAAAGTATTACACATAGGGTATTATTGGCCCACAATTTTCAAAGATGCAAAGAAATTTGTCCAAGCATGTGACAGTTGCCAGAGAGCGGGACGCCCTAGTCAGTCGGATGAGATGCCTTTGAAACCACAACTAGTCATCGAACCATTTGAGTGTTGGGATCTTGATTTCATGGGACCAATCAACCCACCATCAAACCAAAAAACATACATTTTGGTGGCAACAGAATACGTCACCAAGTGGGTTGAAGCAGAGGCCTTGTCCAGAGCTACAGAAAAATCTGTTATACAGTTCCTGCTCCATGTATTCGTACGCTATGGCCTCCGTAGAGAGATAATTATAGATGGAGGGCCACAGTTTGCTGGGAACATAATAGCTGCAACACTCAACAACTATCATGTCCATCATAAAATTACCACCCCATATCACCCATAGGAAAATGTGCAAGTAGAAAGTAGCAATAAGATAATAGAAACAATTTTAACAAAAACAGTTGCATCACATAGACGCAATTGGGCTGCCAGACTACCTGAAGCACTGGGGGCTTATAGAAAAACATGGAGAAGAACCAGTGGTCACTCACCTTACTAGCTAATGTTCGAAAAACAACCTATTTTTCCTATAGAATTTGAAATCCAGACATTATGAATAGCACAAGAAGTTGGTTTAGACTTAACTGAGGCATAAACTAATCGACTACAACAGATCAATGAACTGGATGAAATTAGGATCTCTGCACTTCAACACACTTCCCTGATACAGCAACAGAGAGCTAAATGGCATGATGCTCTCATTAAAAATAGAGTCTTCTACGAAGGAGACTGGGCTCTTTTATATGATTCTATGTTTCAGGACTTCGTCGGGAAACTCCAGACTCGTTGGCTGGGACCATATGAAATCTAGAAAGTACATGATAATGGTAGCCTTACCCTGATTACTATTGATGGTTCTAGATATACCTTTAAGGCAAAGGGCCATCGAGTCCATCTCTATCGCAAACCACTTACTTGGGAGTCCTTCTTCCAACAGATACGCCAAGATTCAAATATGGAGATCTTAGGGGAGGAAGACAAGTCTTCCTCACCTGTAACTCACTAAGAAATTTACTTTCCCTTACAATTTGTACATAACTTCTTGAATTATTTTTGTACATATCTTTGCCACAGGTTTTGTTACTTCTGCGGTTCCTTTTTTTTCAAAAGGAATAGCACTTTTGGTTTTCTGCTCTTCCTTTTCTAAAAGGGACAACACTTTTGCTTTCTGTTGTTCCTTTTTCAAAAGGAACAACACTTGTGTGCTTATGCTATTCCTTTTCCAAAAGGAACAGCACTTGTGATTTTTGCTGTTCCTTTTCCAAAAGGGACAACACTTTTGCTTTCTGTTGTTCCTTTTCCAAAAGGAACAACACTTGTGTGTTTTTGCTGTCCCTTTTGAAAAACGAACAACACTTGTGTATTTTTGCTATTCCTTTTCCAAAAGGAACAAAAGTTCTGATTTTTGTTGTTCCTTTTCCAAAAGGAACAACACTTTTTGATTTATGTTGTTCCTTTTTCAAAGGAACGGCACTTGTTCGATTTTGTTGTTCCTTTTCAAAAGGAACAACACTGTTGAATTTTGTTGTTCCTCTCTCCAAACGGACAATATTTGTGAACTATTGTTGTACCCTTCCTCGAAAGGAACACTACTTATATGATTTTGTTTTCCTTGTGAAACAGCTTGTTCCTTTTGCTATTCTAAATTAAGGATGCTTATTGCTAATGTTATTTCAAGTCTTTTTGAATACGGCTATGAACTTATGTAATGGGAACAAAAACACAACATACGAGAATCAATCAATCATAAATCGCTATATTTATAAGAGACTGCCCTGAATTGGTGAAAGGACGCAAGGAAAGACATGCTTATTCATCATCTTTTTCTGCCATTACTCTACTAATTCCGTTCTGATTGGTTATCTGTATCATGAGGGTCCCCTTTTAATCCTCTTTGATTATCATTCACCAATAAGAGAAAAGGATCTATACCTTTCTATTGGTATATTAAGAATTCTTCCACCATTCCCACTCTTAAGGAGTTTTGAACCACCCTTTGTGTATAAACAGGAAAGGCTCTTTATGAAAAACAAGAAAAAAGAAGAAGAAAAACATGGTTTCTAAATTGTCAAATTGCAGGATAGGAAGTCTCATTACAAGCTGGCCTACCATGATCATCAGGACGGAAGCGAATTGGCATTCCCACTATGGCCACCACACGTAGGAAATGGTCCAAAAGGTATATCAAACAAGCAACCCTTAGAACAGGAGGTCTCATCACGAGCCGGCCTGCCCACTATTCACTCCTCCCTCGTGGATGGCATTATGACTAACTGGTCACCAAGCTAGCATAATGGCCTACATTTTGACATTGCACAACGTTTCCTACCATACACAAAGGACTATGGTTCCAGGGGTGAAACAAACAACTCTGCCAAGGTTATCGACACTTGTCGGAAGCAGAGCACTGTTAATGGTATTGAAGTCGCATTTTTACACCAATAGGTAAGAAGATTACATCCTCTTGTTTCTTATGTCGTGGTAATTAATTATATAATATTACCCAACCATATAACACATGACTATATATTGTCACCAATCATTACAGAACTGGTGACATTGATCGTATGAGACTCTCTATTTATGGCAAATGTCTTATCCCCGAACTTCCATCAAGTCACCGCAGTCTCTTACGTATTAAAGCGATCTAACTTTATACCTCGATTTCAGTAATAGGCTGTTTTTGTAAGCATGGCATATTGTCATACGCTGTTCCATAAAGACCTTGCGGCAGAATAGGCGCTGCTTCTTTATTTGACGGATGGGACAACCTATGACATTGTGGGGGGGGGAGGGTAACCTCACCATTCCCCAGTGCACGTGTCAGTCCGTCATTTGATAAATTGTGTACTTGGGCACAACATGGCTCAACGGTATTATCCTTTTCTATTTTTGTTTTCTTCTGCATGAGCTGTTGTTCAAAGCCATTTCCACTGCATATGCCGTAGCATTAGAATTCGAACAAGTAACACACCATCAGCTTCTCTGCGTTTCAACAAACAGTTGCTGTTCCTTTGAGAATTTGCAGTGAAACTATGGAAGGAAGGTCAGTTCGCCGAGAACCGCAAACGTTAACTGTTTCGGCTGTAGCCCGGAAAATCCTAAAAAGAGCAGGATGGCTAACCTATCTCAATTGCCTGAAGGAGTCCAATGAAACAATAACGATTGATTTTTTACAGAATTTGCAGGAAGACTACTCCACAGTAAGAGGAAGAGAAATAGCAGTCACCAATGACATAATAGCAGAAGTCTCGGGTCTGCCAGCCACTGGACTAGTATGGATGATAAAGAAGGAAAGGCTGTAGAAGATTTTAGAAATCATTCAGGACGAGGGCTAGAGCTTGACAATTCGAGGAAAGGGGGTGCTGCTAGCAATGCTAGGAGAGCCATGGGCGAAATTAGCAAAAATCATCCAAAGCTTCATCACCTGTGAAGGCAGAAAAGACGTGGTAAGACCACGACATCTTAAACTCCTAGCTGTTTTAAAACAAAAATTTTCTGTGAATTTACCTGCATTTTTGAATTCACTACTTCATGACGTTGCACGAAGCATGAAAAGAGCACAACACGTAGAGTCAGTCGTTAGCCACCACGGATTAATTCGGTTGATAGTTAACTATAGTCTCACCCAACAATAGAGCAGCCGGGAAGAACTAATTACCATCATCAATGGAGGGTCGGCCACATCTGGATGCCCGAAAAAACGAAAACAAGTTAGTAGCACACCCCAATGTTCAGAAAAACAGAAGCAGGACACTTGCACAACGGAGCAACCTGAAAAACGAAATAAATCTGAAAAACGGAAACATGACACCAGGACATCCGAACAACCAGAAAAATGTAGAAAATCGACACGGCTTGCATGTCTACGAGGGGGCCTGGAGAAGCCCCAGGAAGGCACAAGCCAGACAATAGAAATCGAAGATGAGAAAATCCCAAGTGAGGAAAAAGAAGAAGAAGACGAGGAGGAAGCAGAGCAGTCTGCAAAGGCAGAAACAGAAGAAGAAGACAACGAGGAAGTAGAGCAGTCTGCAGAGGCAGAAATAGAAGAAGAAGACGACGAGGAAGTAGAGCAGTCTGCAGAAGCAGGAACAGAGGAAGAAGAAGAGGAGACAGAGCAATCTGTAGAAGGAGAAGAAGAAAAAGATAAGCAATCTGAAGAGGAAGGAGATGAGGGAAAAGACTCTGAGCAGCCTGAGTAGGAGGAGGAATGGAACAGCAGGAAGGTAGCCCATTACAAGACCCATTAGGGGAAGATTAATTGGCCAAAATGTTGGCCAATATGGGCGAATATGGCCAACCCCTAAGTCCATTGAACCTCCATGCCGTAGAGAAACCCCAGGAGAAAGATGCACCCAAGGAATCACATGAAGAAGAGGCGGAAGTAGAAATTTGTTCATTCATAATGAGAAGATATCAGAAAATGCTGAGCATGAATAGCCCATTCCTAATCAGAAGGCACCAGAAGAAATTCTGGATGAAATAAGTGCAGAAGAAGAGTTAGCCCAAGAAACAACAGAGCCAATTAAGGTTCTTACCTCGGAACAGCCACCCCAGGGACAAAATCAGGAAGCTAGCCACAGTCCAAACTGCAGCGAACAACCTGCTGTTCCTTGTAAAGAAATGATGGAAATAAGGGAATTACAAAAGGAACATTAGAGATTGTTGAACATAATAGTCCAGCTTCACCAGTAGATTAGGGTTCTAAAGGTGCGGCAAAGGGTAAAAGGGACTTCAAGAAGAAAAGGTCTGACCACACCAGTAAAATCCCTTAAGGGCAAGAGGCAAAGGACTAGAATCCATCCCACTGCTCAAAACCCTGACAAAAGCCAAGCTGTTGTTCCAAATGAAGCTGAAAAGAAGACTGCTGTTCCAATTGAAAAGGAACAGCAGCGGGCTCGTGTTCGTGTTAAAATTGAAAAGGATGATAAGATGGTTCAGATGGAGGCACCACCTTCGGGAGTAATAAGGGTTCTGAACTCGAATCAGTGCAATAAGAATGTTCAGGTAAAGCTCCTGGCCTCCATGGCTGCATGGAAAAAGGATTCGAAAATGATAACCCTTCACAAAGGTTTGAAGCAGGCCCAGCAAGAAGTAGAAAAGCTTAGGGAGCAAATGGTCCCTCGAGAAAAATATGAGGAACTTCAGCAGCAACTAAGGAACGTCAACTTATCTGAAAGCCAAGATTTTGAAGGATGGCAAAGGGAACAAGAGAAAGTTGAAAAGGTAACTCGTAGATTAGATGTAGTTATCAAACATATGGATACCTTGTGTTCTCTATACAATGACATCCTAGCATGTAGAGCCCCTACCAAGAAATATGCCCTATTTCTAATGGAAAGGTATTTACAATTGAAAATAAAGGTTGTTAAAGTATGTGCTCCCATACAAATTAACACTATAGATGATTTTATAAATTGTTGTAAACATTATGGGGTAAACGTGCAGAGGTTATTGTGTGAATTTTACTTGCATAACCTTGTACTAGAACAAGAGACCGAACTGAATCATGGCCCTTTTGTTGGGGACATTCAATTGCAAGCATTTATCTCATTTGTAGTCAATCAAATTAAATGGCTTAAAGCCTACAACGCTTTTCAAAGACAAGAAAACAGATTAGATCTATGGGTAAGAGCTGAGCTTAGGGACCTAGAACAGTTATGGAGGAGACATAGAAATATCATGAAGGCTCCAGGAGTGATTGAAGCATTAGGACCCATGCATGAAGCAATCATTCGGCAGGGACTTGGATACTTTTCCTCTATTAAAGGCCCTGCCATTGAAGCAGTTAAATTTTGATATCGAATATCTAATCCGAACATCCAGCTCAGAGAACCATTTAAGTATGAGAATTTTAAACTTTGTGCTAACCGATTTCCCCTCTATGGAGAAATTGTTTTGAGGACAGGGCCATCCTAGTTAGGATATAGGTTCCAGAGTCCAATCATTTGACATCCTGCACCCGGATACCAAGCCCTGTATGAGATGCCTGAGGGTTAGACAAGCCATTTCTTTGATCATTTAGTTTCGCATCACGGCTGTAGGCCCTCACACGAGATTCCATCTCCAGCCTACTCACTCACTGCCTTGCATGTCAACTACAATGTTTTCATGAGGCCATGAAAAAGGGTAAGCTGAGGGGTGTGTGGAGTATCAAAGAAGGTATGTTTTGATGGTTATTTCAGTATCTTTTCATTAGGACTTATAAGCCTTTTTGCATTAGAAACTTAGACAATAATAAGGAATTATAGCGAAACATGTGATATTAATAGAGTACACTGATAATTGTCATTCCTATGTGCAGGAGGGAGGAAAAACGGAAAGTGTCCATCCTAAAGGAAAAGACAAAGATGAATTAACTGCTATCCCTTCGACAGGAGACCGCGTGAAAACCAGATCAAAACGGACCAACCCAGGAAAGGAAGCAGAGATACCAACTCAGAGCAAGAAAGGAAATAAGTGACTCAGGATTAACGATTCTGTGAATCCCTCAGGATCTTAGATCCTGAGCGATCGTTGTTTTATCTATTTCTGCATCTAGATATCTCCGTCATCATCCTTATATAAGGGATAGCGTTGTTGGCTAGAGGGGGATGACTTTATGTAATTTCTTTTAAGAAAGATCAGGAATATGATCATTATGTTCTGTTAAGACTTGAGTTACTGTAATTTTCCTTCATGCATTAATACAGACTTGGTTACTCTTTTATCTTTGAGCCTGGATCAGTCCTAAGCGGTGTACCCCTGGAGGCTAAGGGCCCGGCCTTGGAGGACACTTGCTCTTGTACCATTACGCGTGGTTTCCATGTGGTTTGTTTATTGATGTGATCTGGTAATCTGTTTTGTTTTATAACGTTTATGTTACATGCTCTGTTGTGTTTAACTCATTTAATGTTCCCGCAAACAAAAGTGTTGTATTGACGCTGCATCATGTTACCAATCCTTTAAGTTTTGGTATAACACAATTAATCTCTACAGGATACTATCATTCCATTAAAGAGTTCTATGCGATTGTGCCTTAGCATTACAACATTTATCTTGAAGGTTTTGATTTCACATGATTATTTAATCCTTGAATGTTACGGTTTTTGTCTTGAGATGCAATCATATGCTTTTATTTAGAGCGATAACAGAGTCAGATTAAGCACATTGTGTTTATACGGTTTTTAGTATTGTTCCATCTTGGATCTGTATGTAGTTTTGTTCCATAATATGTGTACATATTTAAATAGAAAAGGGTTGATGTTTTGATTGGTGTGATTAAATAGAGTTACAACTTGATGAACTTGGTTGCTATTCCATTTCTGAATTATTGTTCCATTTCAATTGTTGTCCCATTTCAAGATTGTTGATTTGCTATTTTCTTTACTTGCCATTTCATTTCTTATTTATTAAGGACAATCTCAGGCTGTAGTGAACGTCGGCATCTGCCACCTAGCTCCCAGACCTCTGATCTATTCTCATCAGTATGAAAGGGATGGGTTATTGCTACGGAACCCTTAAGTGATGCACTGTTCTATTTCATTGCCATTTTCTTTACTTGCCATTTCATTTCTTATTTATTAAGAACGATCTCAAGCTGTAGCGAGCATCAACATCTACTACCTGGCTCCCAAACCTCTGATCTGTTCTCATCAGTACGAAAGGGATGGGTTATTGCTACTGAACCCTTGACTGATGCATTGCTTTGTGTGATTTAGCCTTTGGAAGTAGTTAAGTTGTAGACGTGCATGAATTTACTCTTGTAGTTTTAAACAATTGTACTATGAACATTACTCTGATAAATGCTAAGCCTCAGACTGAGACACTCTTTGAAATATCAAGACGTTCCCGGATTGACATATTAATGTGAGGTAACTAGAGGTGAAAGAGAGCCTTTTTATAGCTGTACGGAAACTATCCTCTAAAGGTGTACCTTCATCACGAGTATCCAACCTAGATACGAAATATGCAACTACATTATCTTTCCTTGATTTGTCTACAATGGAAATATGATATTCTTGAATTAAAAAAAACCATCTTCTAACACGACCAAGGGTTATTGGTTTGTTCATCAGATACTTGATAATTGTATGATCAGTGTTTACGAAAGTAAGATACCATGTGATATAGTGCCAAAATTTATTAAGAACATAAAGGATAGCCAAGAACTCCTTTTCAGTTACCATATAGTTTAATTTAGCACAGGTTAAATTCTTGGTGACATAGTAAATTGCGTACAATTTCTTGTCCCAATGTTGCGCCAAAAATTTCCGCACTATTCTTTGAGAAGCATTAGTAGAGATGTGAAATATCATATTCGAGTAAGGATATCATAATATCAAAGCCTTGCAGACTAGTTCTCTGATTTAACAAAATCTGCTTCAGATTCACCTATCCACACAAATTATTCATCCTTAAGTAGTAATTGAAAAAGTGGGAATGCTATTTTAGAAAACATTTCTCTGAAACACCTATAATAGCTAACATAACCAATAAGGTTGTGTACTTGTGTCAATTCCTTAGCTGTAGGAAATTTTAATATTAGCTCTACCTTTGTAGGATCAACTCGAATTCTTGTAGCTGAAAGAAAGTGTCCCAACACTATCCCTTATGTCATCATCATATGACATTTGACTATGCTAAGAGAAACATGTGTTTGTTTGCATCTTTCAAGTACCTTCTCCAGGTTTCTGAAATCTTCTGTAAAGGAATACAAGTATGGGGTAAAGTCATCCATGTAAATCTTGACACTATCATTAACTAGATCTGAGAAGATTCCTAATATTTTACATTGAAAGGTAGCAGGTGCATTACAAAGGCAAAATGGAAGGACTCAGTAGGAAAAGGTTCCCCAAGGGCACGTGGAGGTAGCTTTATCCTAATCCTCATGAAATATTTGTATTTGATTGTATCCACTAAACCTTAACAGAAAGGAGAAAAACTCCTTCCACGCTAATGTATCAAGAACTTCGTTAATAAAGGGTAAGGGATAATAATGTTTTTGAGTTTCTTTGTTTAGTTCCTTGTAATTGACAGAAATCCACAACTTTCCATTCTTTCTAGGAACAATGACTAGTGGGGAAACCCATTGACTATCTAATATCAAATGAATAACACCCACACCTAATAGCTTATCTAATTCATCTTTGACAATGTTTTTGAAGGCATCATTCATTCTTCTTTGTGGCTACCTAATAAGTCAACATTCATGTTTAATGTATATATTATGGGTACATAAATTAGCAGGGTGCTTTCATATTTGTATACTCCTGAGAAAAGGCTTCTTTATGTTCCTGAAGGACTTTCAACAACTGTTTGGATTGGGAGATTGAAAGGTCAGGATTAATATTCAATGTTGTCCCTCGTTCAATTTCAAATGGAACACTATTACGAGGTACAATTTCATGCATGTTTTCTACTTTTGTTTCTAGTTCAATATCTTTTTGAACATTGCAACTCATGATAGTTTCTAACAATGGATGGGTTGAATAAGAAACATTGTTGGGACTGCTGAGGAAAGCGCTAATCACATCGTCCTCCATTTCATCCTTAAAATCGAGAGCCTCACCGGTGGTCAGGATGGGTGTAACTATTTCATTCTCAGATTTGTCCTCTTTGGCAAGTAGAGACTTTTGTATTAAGGTAAATATGGGTTTATCTGATGAACTTGATTCTACAAGGGGGTAAAGAATAAGATTCTCTGTAATTCCCATTTGACATTACCATGTTTCTAGACTGAAATCCAATGTTGACATCTACATTTGCAAGCTAAGGTCTTCCTAAAATAAAAGGATGTCCACTGACCGGGGATTGAGTGTGCAATACCAAAAGGTCAACAAGGTACTCCCATCAATCTACCGAAATAGCAACGTCTTCTAGCTCACCTACCAATCTTATAGTAGATCGATCTGCAAATTCTAGGAAAGTGGGAGATGGTCTAAGGTTTCACATACCTAAGCTAACCATGGTTCCAGAGGTTATAACATTACTCGTTGCCCCCAAATCTTCTAATACATTTGGGATATCCACCTGATTAATCTACCTGTCAGAATCAGGGTCCTAGGATCCTTGTATTTGATAGGTATAGATTTCCCAAGCATGATATCTAATAATTTACCCATGACATGAATAGTAAGTGGGTCCTTTGGTTTTTAACTATATTTCTTAGAACGATATTATTTAATTGTCGTCTCATAAATTAATATGTCCTTCATAGCTTAAAGTAACAAAACTTTGAAAATTAAATTCTGTAGGTCCCCAAAAAAGTTGAATTGACGATGATTGTTTTTTCTACTCAAAGATTATCTTCTTGGATAGGGTGGAAAAATATAATATCCTCTAGTGACAATATTTTTTGAAGGGTTTTGTTTGTCTATAGGAATCTATGTTGGCTGATCCTATATTTTCTTTGTTCTCGTTCTGAGACTTTATCATCGGTATGTTCAACATTTACTGGTGAATTTCGAGTATTGACCACCCGACCAGATCAAAGATTTAATTCATTACATTCCATGGCGGAAATACTATATACATAGAGGTTGAGTGTCTCAACTTGTTGAGCCCCTCGATTATTTGGATTTGAATTGGGTTGGATAGGGAGTTGAGCACGAAGAGGAGGAATACTAGTGGGTGCATTGGGAGCAAGTTGTAGCTACAGTTGTGGTATAGGTTGGGAGAATTGTCTTGAGGGAAGAGGAGGAAGTCCATGCAAATTCTGAGACCATGAAGAATTTAGACCAGATTGAGGGTATGAGGGTTTCCACGGCATTGGATACTAGTAAGGCTGAGCCAAGAAGGTGAAAAAGGTATAGAATGCCTACAAGAATTCATATTTTAAAATACTGAGACAGGTATTGAGGCATAACTTGATTCATGGTCGATGGTCGTGGTTTCCATGGTTTCCATGATCCCATAAAATAAAGTTGATCCGCTTCTCGGGATTGGTTTCAATCTAAAAAGAGATGGGCAAGTACTAGTGGAGTGACTCTGTTCACATATCACATAAGTCTCCACAGAAGTTAATGAACATTCCTTTAACATATGCTTCTTCCCGCATTGAGGGTAGAAAATGGAAATAGCCTTCTATGCTTCCATCTATTTCTATTTCTCCTGCAACACTTCTAGCTGCGATGATAATGTGTTGAGAATATCGGTTCTCATGTTGTGCAATAGATTTCAAAGCTCAACCTTTGCAACTCCAGTACGAGATTTTTTTAGAGCGTAAAATCCCTGCCTGTTTCTCGCTACCCCTCGTGAGCAGGTGATAAATAATTCAAAGATGGTATCAAATTCCTCCTTTAATATATCTCCTTTTCCTACTACGTTCAATAACTCTAGAGATTCCTCCCTCAGTGCTTTGAGAAAGATAATCTTCAAGATATTCTTATCCAAGTCACTGTGGCCTGATCTTTGCAGACTATATTGAAAACGTTCCATAAAATCTTGCATATTCTCATCCTCTTTATACATAATATTAAAAATATCTTCCTTCACATATCAGGATTTGCAGTAGTCCTAATATTTTTCAACAAAAATCATCTTCATATCATCCCATATAGTAATAGATTCTCCCTCTAATCCCATAAACAATCTCAACGTTGTGCCCTTCAAGGTAGCAAGCAATACCTTGAATTTATAAGCATTATAATTATAATCATACCCCTGATAGACAACATAGAATTAAAAAAGGAATGTGTCTAGATCCTCTGAATAAATACCATGGAAATTAGGTAGTGTTGTCACAGGAATAGGATTCATAGGCGGATCACCTCTGATATCTCCAATTGGAAATTCAATTGAAGAAGTTGTGGGAGCCATGTATATATGCCAATACCCATTTTAAATCTCAATAGGTTCTAGCTCTAGCTGTTGTGTAACAGGTGTTTGAAGTTGTTTAACAACACTCCCTTGATGAAATGTTCCATGAATTCCCTCAAATATTCTTCCTTCGAACTTGAAATATGAAGCTCCTCAGATCCGCTACTTGCTTCTTCTTCCTTGGGTTCCTCTTCTGCTATTGAGGGAGATTCTGGTGGTGAAATTGATTATCCCCTAGATCTCATATGAGATATTACCCTAGCAGCAATGCATAATGATGTTCCAGACCCATCCCTTGAGATAATCTCTTGGCTGTATGTTTTTCTGCCCAAATCAACCCATTTTATTTTCAAGGGTCTCCCTCTGTCCCTTTATTCACTGTCTCTGTTCATACAATCAAGGAATAGAAGGGAAACATTCAAGAAAATTAAAATCTCAATACTTGGAGTAGGATAAGAACTTCCCTCCTTACGATGAGAGAGTGGCCACTAAGGAAAACAAAGGAAAGAAAATAAACAAATCACAAAAGTCAAGCTCAGGACCTGAAATAGGGTGAAGAATAAAAATTCCCTTCTGAGGGTGAGAGAAAAATACTTTAGAAAGAATAAAAAAGAAATCTAAATCTCCAAACTTGGAGCAAGGTGGTAAAAATTTCCTTCCCTAGGACGAGAGAACAATCCTAAGAAGACAAGAAAAAAAGAAACCAAAGAACTTAAAGACCTAGTACTCAAGAACTAGAGCAATGTGTAAGCTCCCTTCCCCAGGATGAGAGATCATCCCTATGATCAATACTGGTCGTACTTTCGGGACTTTGATAGCCTCCCCGACAACAGTGCCAAAATGTTGGTGTCCAAGTATGAATAATGTTGTTCACCCAACCCACATTTAATTGTCAGCTAAGGGTTCTACTAGATATTTCAAGGTGATTGTGAACTATATGTGTAGGCCACATTTTCCCTACCCAACATTTAACATTAGCTATAAATTCATCAATGTGTAACAACAAGCAATACTGTAACCACAAGTATGAGTAACAAAAATAATAATTGTAACAACAACTAAGAGTAACAACAATTAGGACTGAAAACAACACACTCATAAGCATTCATAGAAAATAATAAACTCATATAAATAGTAATAAACACACATCTAATCCAGTAGCACTTGGTCAAGAGAGTGGGCCCAACTCGCTGATTACGGTTGTGGCTAGATCAATGAATCAAAATATGCTCAGAACATCAAATTGTCATTAATCAAATAAATATTAAATGTATGCTATTATAGACTCTAAGTTAGAGAATTTCTCTTGTAACCTTAACGACTCTTAACAACGATAGATTTCATAACCCATGACTCTAATTTATACAATTTGTCATTAATACATCTCCTAGAATCTTGACACGTTCTTCCTTTAATTACATGTTGGTTTTCTCAATGAAAGAGAATGTAAAATATAGCAGTGTGTCAATCGAAAGTTTGATTCACTATTGCAGCGAGTATCCAAGGATAGCACTACCATCTTTGATGATATCATCCACTAAATCATGGTCCTGGTCATTCTCCCTTCAAATATGCAGAAATAACTAAATTAGGCAATCCACTTAGGTAATAATCCCTTATAAATATGCTTAATTGACCAATAATCCATAAAGACGTGACAAGAGGTATACCTGTGCATTTTAAGATTTCAATTAACCACTATTGGAGTGAAATGGATAAAAAGAACAAGGTAAAAAGGTGAGTAAAATTATGCAAATTTGACCACCAACCATATCCATGTTGAAGATCACTATTTAAAGTAATAAAAACTATGGATAAATATATTCTCTATTGGGATCCTAATCATGGGTGTCTTTAGACACCACCACTTCTCTTAGTGTTTTATGGTCCCGAATAACTAGTATCAAAGCTCAGGAAATAATGAGATGGTTGATGAATGATTGGGACGAAAACTCCAAATAAATTTGGTTAGTGACCATTGAGATCCTAGACAATTGTGTCTTTAAACATCATTGCTTCTATAATTTTGTAATTGTAACAATTATGTAACCAAGAAAATTCTTCAATAGGAAAGTTGCTTTAGTGAGGACTCTTACACTATCTAAGAAAAATATAGATTTTATGTGTAGGAGCATATTTCTATTAGAGGCCAAGCACCAAGCATTGTTCCACCAATTAACCCTTACTTCAAGGTTGAGTGCAATTTTGATGGAAACAAGACATGCCTAACCCTACTCATGCTAGAGCTCTCACCCATTAAGGTTTTTTCAAGCTACTAAGAATCCCCACATTCATTCAAGTTTGTTATGAAACTATTGGAAATACTCAGAGGGTGGGGGGAAATCAAGATTCTCTAGCAAATAGCACTTTTAAATATTTTCATAGAATTAGTTAATCATCAATTATTATTAATGTTAATGTAGTAAATAAAATAACACATTATACACAAGAATTTTAGGTGGAAAACCCCCTCCTCGTCAAAAACCACTGAACGCTTTTCTAATAAATTATTTAGTCTTCAGCCCCAACTCAAATGAAAGAAACAACTTCCTAGAATTCTAGAAAAGTATTGTTCTCTAGCTCCCATTGGAAGGATGCCCCAATGGCTCAGTTTCTTCAGTAGTCAACTAAATGGATGCCTCGTCATCCTAGACAAACCTATCACCCTCAAGTTTTCACAGGATCCAACCTGTAGGCAACTTGATGAACTAGCCTAGCACCTCCCTACCACCTTATAATGATTGAAATGAGACAACAATGTGGATTCCCATACTAGGGACAACGATCCATGATACAATATGTTTTACAATGATTTTGACCAAACACCGAATCACACTATGACCTACAACCCAACCATGACATCATCCCAATAGAGACTCCTAGACCTCCCAATAATGCTTTCTCAACTCTAGGTAGATTGAATATTTTACAATAATGACTCTTCCAATGATGATACTTTTACAAATGACTCTTTTACAAATTTACAATGATGACTCTTGGCCTTGACACTTCGTCACAATATACGGATGGGTGTCATGTATTCAAAGGATGTCCCACTGGAATGCTTCCTTTGATTTGATACTTATGCTCTTGAATTCTTGCTTGAAGTTGTACTTGAATCTTCTTCTACCTACACACAAAATTTTCCTAGAAAAACCAATCACAAACAAAACAAAATACCCTTCAACTTACCTCTGCATACAAAACACATGTAAGTTCATAATAATGAATAAAAACAAATTAAAATTACAATGTGTACCGAAAGTGTGCTTGTCACTTTTTTGGTTTACTTGTAACAGTAGAAAAATACGCCCACTTTTGATTTAGGCCTCAATTCTATGCAAGAAAGACTATATCCAAAACTAACCTAAAAATATATACAATAAAAAATGATGACAGACCCTAGACTTGTGATGGACCAAGTTCTAAGTACAACTACATAGACCATTCTATAAAATATGGAAAGACAAGTAAGATGAACTTCCAACATCATATAGATTTAGCATGCTTGGTGTAACATCAAGAATATGTACCATCAAATGTGTAGTATCAAGAATAGGACATCTGAAATGTGGTATCAAAACTAATCGTGACATATAAAGACATAGATGTATAACCGATACCTTGTATATACTTATGTTGTCTTGAAAAAAAATATGTCAAATATGATACACATATTTCAAATGTAAACACTAACCATACATACCTTTGTGTAGGAGACTTACCCTTGACTGTTGATGTGTGGTCCTTACTGCAGTGATCCTTGAATGTGTGGTTTTTCTTGCCTTCTAGGAGCTCGATATTGAATCTATTGTATCTATGTCATTTTAGACCTCCACCATCTGAAATTTTGTCCTATGGCATCTGTCTGCATCCTCTTTCTAACCCCATAGGTCCGACCAATATTGGATTGGTCACTAAAGAGTTATGCCCAATCTCCCACGATGATGAGATTATAGACTAGTTCAGTAGAGTGAACGTGTATGAAGTTCCATGTATCACCATTGTGACCTTTGGCCATAAAAATACTACTCAACAAACTACAATCCAGCCTATGTCTATGAATATTTACAAAATTTTAATCCAATGCTTAGAGAGAACGTTATGAATATTTTCTCAACATCACCTATTTGAGATGGAATTTCGGAGCCTACAAAAACCATAATGTCCTCTGATCATATCTCTGAAAATATAGAAAAACAAGATCTGAAATTTGGTCACGTGGTTCACAATTATTTCGGCTCAAGTGGATTTTAAGTTAAGATTCTGAACCTACACAGAAAATAAGTTATAGTGGAAATTCCATAATGACTTGTTTGAAGCCACAAAATCTCAACTAGGGGAGGATATGAGGGTCACTATTTATATGAATGTCTTGAGTTGAGAGGATCCTCAACAAGTGAACATTGGAGGGATTTTAGGAGAAAACAAATATTAATTATTAACTATACAATGAAAACAACCAATTATGAGTGCCATGCCACAACCCCATTGAGTTTTAGCCCACTAACTAGGGTTAGTAACTTCAAGCATGAATATCTCTCAAACCGTAAAAAATTACGTGGCACACCATATATCAACAGAAACATATCGACGAGTAGAATCCATATAGAAGATCCTTGACTCAATATAGAGTAATTTTTCAAGTCAAAATGCCGATGAAGGGTTAGGGTAACCCCTCATGCTGCTTGGATTGACTTCAATGACAACCATTGATCAACATAAACGATTTTGGCTAGGAGATTAATATAGAACTGTAATGTTTGATATAATAAGGGAAAATTATTTAGGAGAAACTGAAATACCCTAACAATTATGTTGGATTTAATTCCCTCATCCTTATTTTCTGTAAATAATTTTTTTTTATCAATTCCCATTCAGGTTACCTCGTGATAGGCTCCATAAAACAAAACTAAAGGCCTCATTATTATAAGACTTGATGCCCCAAATATGGGAAAAACCCACATTACAAATAAGTTAATGAAACTAGAAATCCATATTTTGATAACCCAGAATAACCAGAAAAAATTCCAAGTAGCTAAAAAAAATCCATTTTCATCATTGCTTGACATGGAGAGCCATAATTGGCCCACCTTGCTCATTAACATGAGGTACGTATGATGGAAAGTCTCATGGACATGAGCTTCTATATTCTCCATTCGACCTTCAAGGTTCACTAATCTGTCATGGATTCAATTTTGACCTCTTAGTGGATGCCATCATGCACAAAACCCAACCATTGGTTCTATTGGAGATCGTTCATGAAACTTATAGCTTCATTCGTATCCTTGTGATTGTGTTCAGTCAGTTGCTCTAAAAAAATTTATAATTTTCTAAAGCCTCTCATCCTATGTATCAAAAGAAAAAGTTGTCTCGACTCGACCTCAATAGATTATCATCGGTTATTTGAACTGAGTGTGTCAATGAAGTAGTGGGATTAAGAAAAGTTGAAATAGACATGCTTTGTCTCATTTCTTGGCTTTATCAATGCTACTAAACTTTAAGAATTTTATTTTATTTTTCTAAGTGATTTTGTAATATTTAGGAATTTTATTTATTTCTTGAAATAACTTTCTATTATGCTATGTAGGACTATCACTAATGATATTTTGAGAATGTTTAACTCTTTTTTACTTACTTCAAACTTTTCTCATATTAGCACTATCACATCTAATACATGCGTGATAAAATATGTGTCTATTAACAATTTTTTCAGCTCATGTACTTCAAAAGTTTTTAGCCATCGATGTTTCCACTTTGAATTATGCATGAAAGGCCTCTTTAACCATGGCGGTGAATAAAATTTTGGCTTTGGACTATAGGTTTATGAGAATTTATGGTTTTATCTTATAATTTTCAAGAATTTTATTTTTTTCTTGAAATAATTTTCCATTAAATCTTATTCATAAGTATTAATAAGGATATTCTATGAATATTTAAGCTTTTTAATATCTTAAAAAATTTACGACATTAGCATTATGACTATTAATGCATGATTCACTTATCTCTTAACAGTTTTTTGAAAGTCATGTAGTTCACAAGGTTTTAGCCATTGATGTTGGTACTTTGCATTATACATCAAGGGATTCTTTAATCATGGTACTGAACAAAATTTTTGTTTTCAGACTTTAGGTTTGTGAGAATGTATGGTTTTTCCAATGACATTCATGTGGAAAATCATTATTTAAAGGCATAAAAGCTATGGATAAATTTATCTTCCATGGGGATCCCAATAATGGGTGTCTTTAGACAACAATTCTCTTAATGTTTTATGCTCTCATATCAAAGCTCACCAAAAAATGAGTTGGTTGATGAATTATTGGGACAAAATCTCCAAATTAATATGTTTAGTGACCTTTAAGATCCCAGACAACTGTCTTTAAACACCATAACTCCTATCATTTTGTAATTCCAACAATTATTTAACCAAGAAAATTCTTTAATAGAAAACTTGCTTTAGTGAAGAATCTTACATTCTCTAACAACAATATAGATTTTATTTTCAGGAGCCTATTGCTATTAGAGGCCAAGCGCCATATATTGTTCCACCAATCAACCCTCAATTTTGGGAGGAGTACAATATTGATGGACACAAACATTCTTAACCCTACTCATCCTAGAGCTCTCACCCTTTAGGGCTTGCTCAAGCTCTTAAGAATCTCCACCTTCATTCAAGTTTGATAGGAAACTTATGTGACTAGGAGATTAATATAGAACTATAATATTTGATGTAAGAAGGGAACATTATTATTATGGGCAACTAAAATACATTGACTAGTATGTTGGATTTACTTTCCCTCACCCTTATTTTCTGTAAATACAAATTTTCTAGTAATTCACATTCTTGTTACATCATGACTTGCTCCATAAAATGAACCTATAGGAACGTAATTTTTATTATACTTGATAAGCTAATAACACTCACAAGACATATTATGATAACCCAATATAACCAAAAAGTCCCAAGTAGTTCAAAAAATCCATTTTCATCATTGTTCTAGAGGGAGACATAGAATTAGCATACCTTTCTCATTAACTTGAGGAAGAAGATGATGGAAAGCCTCATGGACATGACCTTATATATGCTCCTTCTACCTTCAAGGTTCACTAATCTGTCATGAATTCATCTTTTACCTCTTAGTGGATTTCATCATGCACAAAATCCACCATTGGTTCTCTTGGAGACTGTTCATGAACCTTATAGCTTAGTTCCTATCCTTGTGCTTGTCCGAAGAATGTTTCTCTAAAAAAATTGTAATTTGATGAAGGCTATCATCCTATGCATCAAAGGGAAAAGGAATCTTGACTCTACCTTGATCCATCATCAACATTTATTTTCACTAACTGTGTCAATTCCATAGTGTTATTAATAAAGTTTGAAATAGACACACTTTGTCTCATTTATGGGCTTTACCAGTGCTATTAATCTTTAAGTATTTTTTTTTTGCAGAGTCCTCTTATAATCGTTAGGAACTCTATTTATTGGTTGTAATAATTTTGTATTAAATGTAATGTAGGAATATTAATAACGATATTATTACTAACGATATTATCAGAATTTTTAAATATTTTTTAATAACTTAAAACATTTCGCATATTAGCACTATCACGTCTAATACATGAGTGATAAAATGTGTGTCTTTTATTAACAATTTTTCAAGTCTTGTACTTCAGAAGTTTTAAGCCCTTGATGTTCCCACTTTTCATTATGCATGAAAGGAATTTTTAACCATGGTGGTGAATAAAGTTTTGGGTTTTGGATTGTAGGTTTGCTTGTATTTATGGTTTTTCTTTCGGTTAGTGACGTTATAAATTTTAGGAATTTTATTTCTTTCCTGAAATTGTTTTCCATTAAATTCTATTCATAAGTATTAATAAGGATATTGTCACAATATTTAATTTTTTTAATAATATCAAACATTTACCATTTTAGCATGATCGCTAGTAATACATGATTAAGCTATCTATTAATAGTTTTTTGAAACTCACGTAATTCATAATAACTTCAAACATTTACCATTTTAGCACTATGCCTAGTAATACATGATTGACCTAATATTAACCATTTTTTCAAACTCATGTAATTCACAAGTTTTTAGTATCTGATGTTTCCACTTTGCATTATACATCAAGGGATTCTTTAATCATGGTAGTGTACAAAATTTTGGTTTTTGGACTTCTTGTTTGTGAGAACGTTTATTTTTTATTGTGGTATTCATGTTGAAAATCACTATTTAAAGGAATAAAATGTATGGATAAATGTATCCTCCATTGGGATCCCAATCATGGGTGTCCTTAGGCATCACCACTATTTTTAGTGTTTTGTTGTCCCTAATAAGTGGTATTAAATATTAGGAAAATATGAGATGGTTTATGAATGATTGGGACCAAAACTCCAAATAACTTTGTTTAGTGACCATTGAGATCCCAGACAACTGTGTCTTTAAACACCATCACGTCTGTCATTTTTCAATCCTAACAATTAGGTAACCAAGAAAATATTTGATTAAAAAACTTGCTTTAGTGAAGACCTTTACATTCTCTAACAAAAATATAGATTTTACGTTTAGGAGCCTATTTCTATTAGAGGTCAAGCACCAGGAATTGTTCCACCAATTAACCCTTAATTCAGGGCTAAGTGAAAATTTGATGGACACATACATGCTTAACCCTACTCATCATAGAGCTCTCACGCTTTAAGGTTTTTTCAAGATCCTAAGCATCTGCACCTTCATTCGAGTTGTCCATGGAACTTGTGTGGCTAGGAGATTAATATCAAACTATAACATTTGATATAAGAAGGGAATATTATTCTTAGGAACAACTCAAATGCATTGACAAGTATGTTGGATTTACTTTGCCTCACCTTTATCTTCTATAAATCAAAATTTTCTATTAATTCACATTCATGTTACATTGTGATAGGATCCATAAAAAATCCTAAAGACCTCATTCTAATTAGAATTGATGTCCCAATGATGGAAGCAAAACCACATTACAAAAATCTGATGACACTATAAAGTCATATTCTAATAACTCATTATAGCCAAAAAATCACAAGTAGCTCAAAACAAGCCATATTGATCAATGTTCAAGATGGAGAGCCAAAATTGACCCACCTTGCTCATTAACTTGAGGAAAAGGATGATGGAAAGCCTCATGGCCATGACCTTTTATATGCTCCAAGCTACCTTCAACGTTCAATAATTTGTCATGGATTTGTTTTTAACCTCTCAACGGATGCCATTATGCAAAAAATCCACCATTGGTTATGTTGGAGATTGTTCATGAACATTATAGCTTTGTTCCTATGCCTTTGCTTGTCCGGAGCCAATTGCTCTAAAAAAAATGCAATTTGGTGAAGGTTCTCATGCTATGTATAAGAGAGAAAAGGTATCTCGACTCTATCTAGATCCATCATCATCATTCATTTTCACTATGTGTGTCAATTGAGTAGTGTGATTAGGAAAAGTTGAAATTGACATGCTTTGTCTCATTTCTGGGATTTACCAATGCTACTAATGTTTAAGAATTTACTTTTTGGTGAGTGCTCTTATAATCTTTATGACTTTGATTTATTGTTGGAAATAATTTTGTTTTAAATTCTATGTAGGACTATTAATAAGGATATTCTCGGAATGTTTAACTCTTTTTTAATAACTTCAAACATTTCTCACATTAGCACTATCACCTCCATTACATGCGTGGTAAACTAAATATCTATTAAAAAAAATTCAACACATGTACTTCATATTATTTTATCCCTTGACGTTTCCACTTTGCATTATGCATGAAAGGCCATTTTAACCATTGTGGTAAATAAAATTTTGGGTTTTGGAGTATAGGTTTGTGAGAATTTATGGTTTTCTTTTGGTGAGTTATCTTATAACTTTTAGGAATTTTATTTCTTTCTTCAAATAATTTTCCATTAAATGCTATTCGTAAGTATTAATAAGGATGTTCTAAGAATATTTAAAATTTTTTATAACTTCAAACATTTACCATATTAGCATTATCACTACTAATACATTATTGACCTGTCTATTAACATTTTTTTCAAACTCATGTACTTCAAAAGTTTTTCATACTTGACGTTGCCACTTTGCATTATACATAAAGGGCTTATTTCATCATGGTAGTGAACAAAATTTTGGTTTTCGGACTTCAAGTTTTGGAGAATGTATGGATTTTCCCATAGTATTAATATTGAAATCATTATTTAAAGGAAAAAAAACTATGAATATATTTATCCTCCATTGGGATACCAATCATGGGTTTCATTAGAAACCACTACTTCTCTTAGAGTTTTGTGGTCCCTAATAACTGGTATCAAAGCTCATGAAAAATGAGATGGTTGATGAATGATTGGGACAAAAACTCCAAATAAATTTGTTTAGTGAGCATTGATATCCTAGACAATTCTTTCTTTAAACACCATCACTTCTATCATTTTGTAATCCTAACAATTATGTAACCAAGAAAATTATTCAATATAAAACATGCTTTAGTGAAGACTTGCATTCTCTAACAACAATATAGATTTTATGTTTAGGATCCTAGTTCTATTAGAGGCCATGTTGTAGGCATTGTTCCACCAATTAACCCTTAATTGAGGGCTGAGTGCAATTTCGATGGACATGAACACGATTAACCCTACTCATCCTAGAGCTCTCACCCTTTAAGGTTTGTTCAATCCCCTAAGCATCTCCACCTTTTTTGAAGTTTTCCATGAAACTTGTGTGGCTAGGAGATTAATATAGAACTATAATGTTTGATATAAGAAGGGAACATTATTCTTAGGAACAAATGAAATACATTAACAAATATGTTGGACTTACTTTCCCTAACCCTTATTTTTTGTAAATCAAATTTTCTATTAATTCACATTCGTGTTACATTATGATAGGCTCCATAAAACAAACCTAAAGGGCTTATTATTATTATACTTGATGGCCAAAATATGGAAACAAAACAACATTACAAACAAGCTAATGATGGGATCAAGCCATATTATGATAACCTAATATAACAAAAAAATCTTGAGTATCTCAAAATAATCCATTTTCATCATTGTTGAAGATGAAGATTGGGAATTGGCCCACGCTACTGATTAACTGGAGGAAATTCTCATGGGCATGACCTTTTGTATGCTCCATTATACCTTCAAGGTTCACAAATATATTATGGATTCATTTTTTTAATCTCTCAATGGATGCCATCATACACAAAATCCACCATTGGTTTTGTTGGAGATCGTTCATGAATCTTGTAGCTTTGTTCATATCCTTGTCCTTGTTCGGAGCCAGCTCCTCCAAAATAAATGTAATTGGCTTAAGGAACTCATATGATGTATCAGAGGGAGAATGCGTCGGGACTCGACCAAGAGAAAATCCCTCTAATTTCTCAACCTCTTCCACTACGTCACTATTAGCTTCATAGTGAATGGCTCCTTGGTCCCATGGTCCTTGTCTACAAGGAGCACAACCCTGCTAATGCAACATCGTGTTCAGACCCAACACACCTCCCAAACCCTATGGGTTGTCACCACCTCTTTATTTCATGCTCTAAGCTCCCAAGATCTTCTTTGACACCTCAATTGTGATAGTTTTCTACTAGATGCAAATAGCCTACCAAAAAATGCTCCACATCCCAACCATGAGATGTCACCTTCCTCCACATCCTAGGCCATGAGATGTTTCCTTCCAATCACTGTCCAATTTCCATGTTGGATTTACCCATAATATTATATTTTTGGATTTATTTTGAAGTCGCCTTGTACTCTATTTTTATGGATCTATTTAAAATTTAATACACATTACATTTTCAACTATGCAGGTAATAGTAATCGATATATTAGACTAATGTTGTGAAATTGAAAATTTTAATAAAATTTATTAATAAATTTTAATAATAAAATTTGTAATCGTAATGGATATATTAGAGTAATGTGTGAAATTGAAAATTTTAATAACATTTATTAATCAATTTTAATAATAAATGTAGGATTTATTAATAAATTATACTTCTTATAGTTAAATATATGTATTTTTATTAATAATAATAATGATATAAGAAATATTTGAGGTTAACAAAATTTACTAATAATGTTAATATTATATAAATTTATTAATACATTTTAATAATTATAATTAAATATTGATTTTTTAATAATAATAATAATATAATACGAATATTTATATAAGATAGTTTAATAAGTTTTACTAATAATAATACTTTTATAAAAAAATAATTAATAGTTATAACCATTTTATACATGGTCAAACTAACTAAGTGATGGGAAACCATGGTCACTATGTTCATTTATGATTAATATTGTCCACCATATCCATTTAGAAATAAGCATTGACAACCATGGTTAGCAATGTTCACTCATTGTCAACTGGTGTTGTCCATACATAAAAATGTTCAAAAATTGACATTCCAATATCAAAAATAAATATCATTGTCATAATGTATCGAAAAAAAAATTGTTAATCATTTTTTAAATATATTTTTCCAAAACGTCATGAAAGAGATTAAGGATATTAATCTAAAAACCAATAATCATGGATATTAATAAGAATTAATCTATACACTGCCCTAGATATTAATCTACGCATTAACACAACCGCAAGGCATGAATATCATATAAATTTATACATGAATTCATTGATAACATATTAAGACATGTTGCTTGTGGTTGACTATGGTTAGTTATGGTGCACACCGTCAACCATAGTTTACATGGCCATCAAAGTCAACCATAACCAACATCAGTGCCATAGCGAACCATAGTCACCCTCAACATTAACTTTAATATTGATTTGAATGTTACAAACAACAAACATCACAATGTAACAAATAATACACAACATTGCAATGTGACAAACAACAAAGTTGCAATGTGACATAAAAACAACAAACATTGTTCTAATTTGGTGAGCAAGATATGATTATACATTAATCAATACATTAAGACATGTCACCTATGTTTAACTATCGTTTCTTATGGTTAACATGGTCAACATTAAAACATTTCACCTATGGTTAACTATGGTTTCTTATGGTTAAAAAGGTCAACCATATTCAACATGAGCACTAAACTCAACCATAATCAACATCGGTGCCATGGAAAAGGATATCCATGTTAGGATATTCCAACACATAGGAAATAGTTAAGTATAACTTGGTCTAGTGTAGAGTTAGGTAAAGTATGTTTGTTTACTCTATAATTTTGTAACTTACAATATGAAAGTCACGATATGTTCTAGACATTAAGTGATCTGATGGTTCATTCTCTCCTTGATTTTACTGACACTTGATTCATGGCTTAACGCCCAACTGGTCCATGATCTCTATTTAAAGAGCATGAAGGTTCATTTATAAGGTGACCATTCATGAGAGAAGCTTATGTAAATTTTCTTTCTTTTACATTAATAAATTTCCTAAAGTGGCCTCATTGGCTGAGGTCGTGGACTGAGCGGTGTCCTTTGGTGTTCGATCTGAGGAACTTATCCTATAAATTCCTACATGGCATTAGATCTATTTGAGGTCTGCATCCATTGATGATCCAAATCGGAAGCCGATACAACTGCGTCTCACTGTCATTTCCTAGATCTACTATTTTTGACTGGCTTTGGGCTGAGAGGACTACTCTATTGTGTTACGAGCATCTGTTCCAAAGAGGAACCCCTTTCATTTCATGCAAAAATGTTTCCAGTAGCCCTAGCTATGTCATTTTTAAGATCTGGAGGTATACAATCTTTATTTGTAGTTTTAGTTATTTATCTCTGTCTATTCCGATTTATTTATCTCTTTATTTTTTATTACCGGATTTATGCCTTTAATTTCTATATATGCTCTTTTCCTTGTGACTTTGTACAGTCTAGGCAAATCAGAAATAGAAAGGAAAGATATTTCTCTTGCATATGTTCTTTTCTGCTACGCATTAGTGTGATCTTGGAAAATCAGAAACATTGAATAAAAAAATTAATTTCCCGTGAAAGCTAACTTCAAGCCATAAGGTTTGGTTTTCTTGTATGTCCATGTTAGGTTGCGCAGGTTTCTATTTTGTACACAAAAATACAATTTTCAAGTAAGCAAGCACCCCAAGGATTCATTAACAAAAAAAAAAACTCTCCTTGTTTCCAAAAATTACTAACCTTTTAAACTAGCTCACTTGGTCCAAAGTTACTTTATGAGAATAGAGGTATTGAGTTCAAGCCTTTTTTTGGTTGAGTTAATTTTTCAGAAAGCACATGTAACATATGTTTTAAACTTACTTTTTGTAAACGTGTCTTACCCATTATAAAAAGTGAGTCACTTTGTTATAGACATATTTGGGAACTACAACTACAACCATATATGTCCATAAACCAAGGGCTTCTGAGTCCCTAAAAATGTTGTTTCACACCCTAAAGGGCCATACAGAAGTTCTCCGTGGAAAACTACTCAAAAAATTTCAAAAATGGACCATACAAACTACTAAGTACTAAGGGTACGATGCATCTCACCTGCCACATGCAACAAGTGTGATGCATACCGAAAAGCCCTTCTATAGGGTGCGATGGGTGAGAGTAGACAAATGGTAGAGACAGTTTGCAAGGTGGATGATCATGGAATCTTCTGGAAACTTCTCCTATGACACTTGCCTCTCTGAATTCATCCAAGGATGAGTAAGAGATCATGAATCTCCAAGTGGAACCAAGAACTATCAGAGAGGACACTAATCAAAATCCCAGAAGCTAACTCACCCCCCTGCAAACATCTATATATGGAACCCTCATCCCAGAGATCCAGAGGCTAGAATCTTGTATCTTGTAAGGAAGTGTTGTTGGCTTCCTGGTGGAACATCATAGTGTTGGGTGATCTAAGCTTTTCATGAGGTGAATAAGGGCTTTCATGCTGGGAGGATGACGCTGGGTCAGATCAATGGGTTGTAATCATCTCTTCTACTCTTTCTATCAATAAAGCTATTTGAGTTTTCCTCCACATTCTTGTATGTTGGATGATATATGAATTTGTGTGGTCAATATATATCTAGTCCTATATTGTTTATGATTGTAGATCTCTGTACTTTGAAGGTATTATGTTGCTTTGAATTTACAGGTGCTCTTTGGGGTTATGCAAGGAAGGAGTGGCAAAGATCTGTCAAAGGGGAGAGGGAACAAGCAAGGAACCGAGTGAAATATTGAGGTTGGTATGCTCTTCTCCTCTCCTATCTACTTCTCATAAAGGAAAACGAAAGTATCTTTAGTTTGTTTATTTCTAAGATAGCTACCCGTCTTAGTGGGACTAGTAGCTCTAAATCGACACTAGATTTCCCAATAACAAAATGGCGACTCTGCTGCGGAGCGAATAGCTTGTTTGCTTGTCTATATTTTTTTGCTTTATTAACCATAGATAAAGCATGAAGTTAAGCCAACTAGATTTCAAACTGCATTTTCTATGTAAGTGAAAAGTAGATCAATGCTACTTTAGTCTATCTCCGGGTTTTGTTTATAAACTAAACAAGTGATTTCCAAACATCCTAATTGCCTTGGTGGTCACTCAAGTAACCTCATTAGATCAGCCCCTATGATTTTCATTTATTGACTATCATTAGCTCGACCTAAATCCCTGAACTAAGTTGCACACTGTGACCAAAAGCCAAGTTGAAGTCTCATCCCTGGACCATCGAAGCTTCCCCTCTTGGCAATCTGGATGCATCGCACCTCCCATCTGCAGTAAGTGAGATGTATCCCTGTTTCCCTGTGTTACAGGTGCGATGATTAGATAAGACTGTTTCTGCCTCCAGATTTTGGTTTTTCCTCACCCTCTTCAGCTTTATTCAGGAGTTTTGTTATTTGTGATTAGTATACCACTGTGGAAACTCCCTTCCTTTGAATTATTCGGCCTCCATTGTACAAAGAATTTTGAATGTTTTTATGTATTGTTCGCCATTTATAGTTCTCTTTTACAAAGAAGTAGCTTTATCGAACTATCGTCTTTTGATTTGGAAGTGTCGCAAGTGTTGTTTTCAGTCAAACAAAATAATCCTACTATTCTTGATGCTTGATTACACTGTTACTCTTGTATTTGATTTTAATTAATTTTTTTTCAAGTGTCGAAAGCAGTTTTCAATTCAAAATTGCAAATTGTCGTCATTGTCTTTCTTTCGTCTTTTGAAGAGAAAATTGTTAGTACTATTTCTTTGAAAAGATAACTCAGATTTGTACTCAGCATTATTTTTGTCATTCACACATTAATAAAGTGAAAAACAAATACATGCATGTGCATTTGCATTTAGACTACTAGTTGATTTTGATTTAGGACAGTGCATCTAGTGTGTGCTCTCTGCTCTATGTTGAAAGAATCTTGCTTCTATTTCCTTAGTAGCTAGGATTTTCACTGCAAAAAGAAGAATAAATGACTATTTATCATCTTAGATTGCATTTTAGGAATTGTATATCTACACCATGTGGTGAACCTTAAAGGAAAACTTCTTAAGAAAGATCAACTGTAAAATAAATTCAATGAACATAAAAAAACACTTTGGAACCTAACGCACAACATTTAGAAGTCTAGGCCAGAGACATATTCTGGTGTCGTAAAACCTGGTAATTATCGCTTCCATTGTAGGTTGGGTGATTCCTCCTCTTTGAGATGAGAAGTGCCAGTACGGACTTGTGCTCCCATGTACCGTTGAGTATATATTGAGAGACAACAATAGGCTATATCCTTTATCCTTAGGATGCCGTGTCTACCACCCTATCGATCGCAATGCACTAAACACAACATTTGGGAATATTTACTATCGTACCATAAAAAGTATTTTGTAGTTTTTTGATTGGTTTGGTAATCCCTCTTTCTAGATTTCTAGAGTAGTCTCTTTCATTCCTTTTCAGACTCCTTAAATGAAAAGGTCCATCTGAGGACTTGTCACTTCATGCTCATTAAAAATTGAAGGCGACTAGAGTCATATTTAGCTTTTTCTTGACTCTTAAAAATTGAAAAAGCAAGTTGTTTCAAAGCGTCTAAAATTCATTTTATTTAGAATCACTTTTTCCCCTTTATTTTGAGTTGATCGAGTAATTCGCAATTGTGGAAGAAATTCAATGGATACCCCATCGTTCATGAGGACTAACGAGTCAACAGACTTTGACTCCAGAAATGAAATTGTTCCGGACCAAGCGAACTCGTTTAACTGGATCAAAGTCTCTTGGTTTTCTTGGAACTTGTGTTCCAACATCCTCAAAGACTCCAGTTACTCCAAACATTTCTGGTATCCCTGCCTTTACAAAATAATTTCTGTAGCCACAAGAGGACATTAGAACTAATCATAGTGATATGGTAAACACTTCTATTCCTGAACCGGCTCCATCTACAACTGATTCAGAAGGTGTTACCCCTCCAACATCTATTGTTGTAGAGTCTATACCTTCTCCGGCACTAGAAATATTTTACGGACCTGACAGTCTACCTCTTCCACCTGGATTGATTGCTATATAAGAGATTGTGGAGGATCTTCCATCTAACACTCCATTGCATTTTGGAGCTGAGATCACCCTATATCCTTCTTCATCAAAAGTTAGTCTCCCTTCATCGTGAGTTCATATATAATCGCTAGGAAATCTTTTGGATAGGCTAGATATGTTTGAAAAACAATCGATACCCAGGATTGTGTCATCTGACGTAGTAGCGACAGAATCTCCTGCTGCTACTCCAGCAATGTTCGTTGGTGTACCATCTGTTCCAAGTAGCTCTCAACCACTAGATGGAGTCCATCTAGTGACTGTTTCAACTGTATGGTATATTCTCGTTTGTTTGTCCAGAATAATATTTGTAATATCTTATGTTGAGTCTCAGCAAATTGATCCTTCCCAACAATATCAATTTTGGTAGCCCGGTCCGCAAAGGCCAATCTTTCCTTTAAGCACTGGATTGTCACCGTATGGGGGGCAGTATTCCCTTTCATTGTTTCCTCTGGGAGGACAACCATATGAGAGTTCACAATAGAATTCAGGTTATGCTGGAATTATATCCAGCGGTTGGGTGCCAATACTGCCTTAGCAACCAAGAGTTGTATACTCAATGCAACAAAGTCTACCTGTGTCGAATATCCCCACTACAATGTCGCAAGTAAAAGCGTTGCGTGTTGTATGTCAACCTCAAGTTTCTCAGGTTGTAATACAATAGCCTCTTGTCTCCACGATGCTGCCACAATCACCGATTAGTGGCTCCATAACCAGAGCGACCTAGGTTCAAATGGGTACTATTACCCCTCATCTTGGTCAAACAGCTAGTATTGGACAACAACAAATGGCTTCACAACCATGGCTATCACAATATGAACAACCACAATTCCAACAAGCTTATCGAGGACCTAAGAAACAAAACTTTGTGGGTAATCGGCAGTCGTTTATTCAAAACGGTCAACATCAATCATGTCATAATGGTTATGCCCATCAACCTTACCAAATTTATCGGCATCAAATACATTATGCAGGTATTCAAAGATCCACTACTCAGGCGATTCCATCTTATCCTGGGTATGCTTCGTCGAACCTAAATCAACAGTTTCCCTTCGTGGCGACTTTAGAGTTACTAGATCCAAATCGGCTAACAAATGATCCAATTTCTTATGCCCCTTGGTGGCCAGTGATTCCTCATAAACTTCCATCAAATATTCCTAAATTTAATGGAAATCTAGGTAAAGACCTGTCGAATCATGGGATGACCTTTCATCTGTGGTGTTCATCAAACACTCTAAATGATGATTTGATTGGGCTTCACCTTTTTCAGTGAATTTTAACTGGTCCAACAGAAAAATGGTACATTAAATTTCCGAGAGCTTCATTTGATAACTTTAGTACCCTTTCCACCACCTTTTTAACCCATTTTAAGCTACCAATAAGGTATGAAATAGGAACGGAGCTTCTTACCAATTTCAAGCAGGTGACAACCACTCACATATCTGATCATATTCATGAGTGGCAACATCATCGCAGAATGGTAAAAACATATGTTCCTAATCAGTTGCTAGCTGAATGGTTTATTAAGTCATTGTTACCCTCTATTACAGAAGATGTGGCAAAGGGAGGGATCATCACTGAAGAGAAAATTATTGCTCATGCACAATATCTAGACTTAATCTATACTCAGTCTGGCGCGCTCTATGACAAAATCCCTGATGCTCCTAGAACAAAGTTTTCCATTCCTCCTCCTCCTAATTCAAACAAGGACTCTCATGTTGGTGATGGCGAGATAGGCACAACTAGCATGAAAACCATAAAGGCTACATCAAAGAAAGCTCGTATGGTTTCTAGTCAAAATGAAAATGAAGAACTTCTATCCTCGGAGGTAAATTTCATGTCGAGTGACAAAGGCAAAGAACCGAAGCAACCAGGAGAAAAGAAGAAAAATAAAGGGAAAAAGAGGAAACAAGAGGAGTCATCTCCTAAAAAATCTTTTGCAAACCCTTCTAGAGAAAGGAAACCAAGTCATCCATGCTTTATATGCGATGAGGATCATTGGACGAAAGACTGTCCATATAAAGTTGAGCTTATAAAATTCTTCAAGAGATCAAAAACCTCAGCGGTATTGACTGATCTGTTTCCAAACCCAAGAACCAATCTGGTTGCAAGTGAAAATGCTTCTCCATCCCAAGTGCTTATGTTGTCCATTTCAAAAAAACAAAATGATGCTTTGATATCGACAAGGAATAAAGATTACGAGAATCCACAGCTATCAAACAATAAGGCTATTGATCAACCTAGTAATTTGACAACAACTTCGACGAAGTTGTGCCACCCATCATTCCTGAGCTAACGATAAAGCCGCCAAAGGGAGTAGTACACAAATCAACATTTAATCATCATGCCAGAGCAACACAAAATTATAATATAGTAGAGGACCTGGCCCAATCGTTGTCTGCTATGTCGACACTTGAGGTATTGCAAAATTTCCCCTCCCAAAAGCAGGCTCTATTATCAGCAATAGGTGGGATTGACCCAGCGGATTCTAATCTTGTGGCCTTTAATCATAAATGATATGACCCACAGTTACCAGCTCAGCTCTCTTTCCTCATTCAAGTAAAATCCCTCAACAAAATTGTTCATTGAACAATTATTGATGAGAGGGAATGTACATGTATTATGTCAATGAGTTGTTGGAAAAATTTAGGTTCACCACCCTTGTCATGATCGTAAATGACGTTAAAAGCATTTGATGGATGAACATACACTCCATGCGGGATTCTTAGTAACTTGCAAGTGGAACTGGGGGGAAAAATAATACAAATTGATGTTGAAGTTATCGACAAAAACCTTGATTACAACATCCTACTAGGAAGGCCCTAGATATATGCTATGGCTGTTGTTGTGTCGACATACTTCAGAAAGATTGCATTCCCTTTCCAAGGAGGAATTACAATCATCGACCAACAAACATTTCTCCCCAACAGTTCACAAGTTATGGGAAGCATTCTGATGATCCATGGAAGCTCTTAGTTGCTTCAAAATATCGGAGAAGGCCTACTAAAAGACCCTACATTGATGGGTACTTTTGCCCTACCGCCTACAAACAATTTAGTGGAAGTGGCCATGGTGGGAACCTGCAATATGACATATTTTATATCTAAAATATTCGGAATATTCCTGAACATTTTGTCAGCATGGATCATTGCCATTTTAGAAATATTGTAGCAATAAATTTTCTTGGCCTAGGTGGCAAACTCAATTCAACACTCATCGAGTGTTTGGATAGATAGGTCTAAGGAATATGTCACCTCTTCAGATCCTTGGTTGCATGTACATTCTATAGATGAAGGAATCATCCACTCAACGATGATAAGAGAGGCACCATGGGAATATTGCCACCAACATTCCCATCTTTTGGATTACAACGAAGATTATTCCAGCGACCTTAATCATCATTCAGTTTTTGATTTTCTATCAAATACTGTAAATACGGTGGATTCTAAGGATGGTTGTTATCTCATGTCGACCTCGTTAAAAAATGAAACAAGGAGTCATGAGGATAGTTCTTTTACTGTGTCAACCTCATTAAAAAATGAAATAACTCCCTTTCCAAGTCTTTCAAAGATCTCGAAGGTAAACCTTCATTCCAACCACCTCGTTGAATGCAATGACGCTTGGGGGGCATGCATCTCGATTTGTGGCACTATGTGGGGACATGCAAACTTATAACAAGCATAGTTTTTCGTTTCAGGCTTGTGTAAACATCAAACTAAATACGATCAGTGTTACCATAGGGTTCAAACTTGTTAAAAAATAAACCCGCCATGAGCACTTTTACACAAAGTTCAAGCTCGTTAAAAATTAAACCTAAGCATTGAGTATATGTTCCACCAGAGTTTAAGCTCATTAAAAAAGAGCCAACCTCCGGTAAATAACCATTGTGAATTCATTATCATTAGCTTTTGAGCCTTGGTCATGTTCTTATCATCACCTCCACTCTGTTTTAGCCGATGACACGCCTCCATTTGATTGTTTACCATTCTTGAGGAACAGCTGGGACGAGTGATTCTATTAGCCAACGTCTTAATACTGCCATGATTGGAAAGTTCCAAACCTTACTTGGAACTAACTGCTACCCAAAAATATCACTCGTTCCTCAAAACACAAGTCTCCTTTAAGTTCTTTTCATCTGACTCATAAGATATGAAAATATTGCCAAGCAATTGGCCTCTCTAGCTCGTTAAAACGATTAGAAGTGCTATCCCTCCTCTAGATTTTAATCCTTTTGGAACTGAGGGATCATTACACAAAACGATCAAGCGCTTGTATTGTTCGACTCATTAAAACTATCGAAATTCATCCCTTTCGTATTATTCTATACTATTTCGGACTTAAGGGATTACATGATAAAAAAGGATTACTAGAGTTTCCTTTCCATCACTTTTCAGACTCTCTAAAATTGAAAAAGTACTAAGTTATATTTGTTGTTAAACTTGTTAAAACCAATAGCGACAAACTTGTCCATGCAGACAAGAATGAGTTTCATTGTCGCTAGGCTTGTTAAAACATATCAACGGGTTTGCCCGAAGTGAAAATTATAGAACAAGCATATGTTATCCTCCTCAAGCTTGACAAAAATAAAGTGGTACTGGTCAGCAATGATTGGGGAAAAATTGGGAAGAAAACTTGAAGAAACTTCATTGGTAGCAAGTCGCTCTTGAACATGACACTTTCATTCCATCACCATGATTGAGTCGAGTTGGGTTATTCCGTTCACCGGCCATATTACCATTGGTCCACTGTACCATCCATTTTTGGGGTTAACGCTACCAATCCATTTTAGTGTCACCGTTATGTTCAAGAGAAGTCGCTCAGATAATTCACCAACCCAACTTGTGTCTCATCCACTGTAATAGCTTCACCCTTCATTCTTTCATGACTGCCACACTGAACCCTATATCATCAGATTGTTTTCACCTCCACAAAACCATTTTCTTCGTTTCATGTTGTAGATGTGGGATTCAGTAAGGCCCTCCTATGACGGGTCACTTCTTGTCGACGAAAACTCATTATCCAAGAAGTCGACCGAGGAACAACCCTTTTAGTACTTTGACGCTTACATGCCTCAATGGTAAGTTTCTCACTTCCGGCGACAGGTTTACATCAATGGACTTCGATCAAAATAATTTGCATGGTGTTCAACGCCAAGTCCCATTTTCACACCACATAAATTGTATTGTCGTACCTTGAGGGTCATCATCATTATCAGTGATTCCTCTCGTGCCTGTTAACATCTTACATCATTGGCTGGTAATCAAGCGATGTCTTTCCATGCTCGACTGCAGAGCATTTTTTCACATGGATTGACTTGTACTTTGGGTGAAGATTGAACAAGTTTGAAGACCCCGGATCTAGTTTCATCCATCTGGGCTGTGATATATTCAAGAAAATAAAGAGATAAAATGTACATCTTTGCTGCACAGATGATCATCCAAATCAAAGGATGATGACTCTATCAGAATCATCAGTCTTCCGTACAGATGGTTGTCTGTCCTATGTACATGAAAATGAATTTATAAAGTTGAGCATCGGAATGCCCACCTCAGCTAGATCATGAAAATATTATGAAGATAATGTATTGTATTGTATCTTATTACAGGTTGCCTTCCAGTTCGAAAGACCTTGGATCCTCATGATAAAGAATTTCACCCGACATCAAAATATTTACGACCTCATCCTTTAGGGGGAAACTGTTATAGACATATTTGGGCACTGCAACCCCAATCATATATGTCCATAAACCAAGGGCTTCTGAGTCCCTAAAAGTGTTGTTTCAAATCCTATAGGAACAAGGTTAGCTGATTACAACAGCTCCCAAAAGTTCTCCATGGAAAACTGCTCAAAACTGGTCAAAACTGGACCATACAGACTACTCAATGCTAGGGGTGTGATGCATCTCACTTTCCACGTGAAAAAAGTGTGATGCATACCAAAAATCCCTTCTATAGGGTGCGATGGGTGAGAGTAGACAAATGGCAGAGACAGTTTTCAAGGTGGATGATCATGGAATGTTCCAGAAACTTCTCTTGTGACACTTGCCTCTATGAATTCACCCAGGGATGAGTAAGAGATCATGAATCTCCAAGTGGAACTAAGAACTATCAAAGAGAGGACACTAATAAAAATCCCAGAAGATAACTCACCCCCCTGCAAACATCTATATATGGGTCCCTCATCCTAGAGATCCAGAGGTTGGAATCTTGTATCTTGTAAGGAAGTGTTGTTGGCTTCTTGGTGGAACATCATAGTGTTGGGTGATCTAAGCTTTTCGTGAGGTGAAGAAGGGCTTTCATGCTAGGAGGATGATGCTGGGTTAGATCAATGGGTTGTAATCCTCTCTTCTACTCTTTCTATTAATAAAGCTATTCGAGTTTTCCTCCACATTCTTGTATGTTGGATGATATATGCATTTGTGTGGTCAATATATATCTGGTCCTATATTGTTTATGATTGTAGATCTCTGTAATTTGAAGGTATTATGCTGCTTTGACTTTACAGGTGCTCTTTGAAGCGGGGTAAGAAAGGAAGGAGCGACAACGATCTGTCAAAGGGGAGAGGGAACAAGCAAGGAACTGAGAGAAAGATTTAGGTTGGTATTCTCTGCTCCTCTCCTATCTACTTCTCATAAAGGAAAAGGAAAGTAACTTTAGTTTTTTTGTTTCTAAGATAGCTACCCATCTTAGTGGGACTAGCAGCTCTAAATGGACACTAGATTTCCCGATAACACACTTATAATTCTAAAGTCTCTTTATATTTGATTTAAGTTACAATTTAGTGGGTAGCTCATAAAGTACCATTGTAAAAGTGAATTTCACTTATAAAAGTGGGTCACATAATTTTTTATTTTTTTTTCTGAAGTGAGCTAATTAGATTATGTTTAGGAGTTGGGGGGGGGTGGGATTTTTTTAAATATAATATTATAATTCACTTCTACACATTCATACACTTAGTAGGAATATTCAACAACTTTTCTTCAAAAAGCCATAACTTCTTCATCGAGAAGCCATTTCAAGAGCCGTTTTTCTTTAATCGACATAATTTTTCTAAATCTTTCCATTGGAACACTTAGTTTCAACATCTACAACTTCAGTTTCTTTTAAAATGGAAAGTCCATATGTTATAGACATATTTGGGCACTGCAACCCAAATCACATATGTCCATAAACCAAGGGCTTATAAGTCCATAAAAGTGTTGTTTCATACCCTAGAGGAGAAAGGTTAGTTGATTACATCATCTCCCAGAAATTCTCCCTGAAAAACTACTCAGAACTAGTCAAAACAGGACCATACAGACTGCCCAGTCCTAAGGGTGCGATGCATCTCATCTACCGCATGCAAAAAGTGTGATGCATACTGAAAATATCTTCTGTAGGGTGCGATGAGTGAGAGCAGACAAATGGCAGAGGTAGTTGGCTAGGTGAAAACCCAAAGAATCTTTTAGAAACTGCCCATTTGACACTTGCCTCTTTGAATTCACCGATGAGTAAGAGATCATGAAATATCCAAGTGGAACCAAGAACTATTAGATAGATGACACTAATCAAAATCGGAGAAGTTGACTCACCCACCTGCAAACATCTATATATGGATCCCTCATCCTAAAGATCCAAAGGTGGGAATTTTGTATTTGGTAGGGAAGTGTTGTTGGTTTCTCTGTGCAACATTGTATTGTTGGGTGATCTAAGATTTTCATGAGGTGAAGAGGGATTTCATGCTAGGAGGATGGCTGGGTCAGATCAATGGGTTGTAATCCTCTCTTCTACTACTGCTATCAATAAAGCTATTTGATATTTCCTCCATATTCTTGTATATTTATGAATCTCATATTCATATATTCATTTGTATGGTTAATATACATCTAATCCTATGTTGTTTATGGTTATACATCTCTATGCTTTGATGGTATTATGTTGCTTTGACTCTACAGGTGTTCTTTGAAGTGAGACAAGTAAGGAAGGAGTGGAAAAACTTTATCAAAGGAGAGAACAAACAAGCAAGGAGTCAAGTGAAAGACTGAGGTTGGTACTCTCTGCTTCTCTCTCATCTATCTCTCATAAAGGAAAGTGCAAGTAACTTTAGTTTGTTTGTTTCTAAGATAGCTACCTATCTTAGTGGGACTAGCAGATCTGAGTGGACACTAGTTTTGCCGATAAAAAAATGGTGAATCCATTGAGGAGTGAATATTTTGATTGCTTGTCTCTATTTGTTTGCTTCATAAACTAGAAACAGAGCCTGAATTTAAGCTAGCTAGCCTTCGAACTGCATTTTCTATGCAAGTGCAAAGTAGATAAACGCTACTTCAGTCAATCTCCAGGTTTGTTTATGAACTGAACAACTGACTTGCAAACATCCTAAGTGCCCTGGTGGTAGCTCAAGTAACCTCATTAGATCAGCCCGTGTACTTTGTATTTACTGACTATCATTAGCTTAGCTTAAATCCCTGAACTAAGCTGCAAATGGTGAGCAAAAACCAAGCCCAGTCTCATCCTTGGACCATTGCACTATCTCCCTTTGACAGTCTAGATGTATCACACCTCTCGTGTGTTGTAGGTGAGATGCATCCCTATTTCCCTGTGTTATAGTTGTAGTGATGAGATAAGACTGTTTCTACCTCCAGATTTTGGTTTTTTTCTTCATTGTCTTCAGCTTTATTCAATAGCTTTGTTGTTTGTGATTAGTATATCACTTTTGAAACTCCCTTCCTTTGCATTATTCAGCCTCCATTGTATAAATAATTGTGAATGTTTTTATGTATTCTTCACCATTTACAGTCCTCTTTTGGCAAACAGTAGCTTAATTGAACTATCATTTTTTGATTTGAAAGTGTCGCAAGTGTTGTTTTCAATCAAAGAAAAGAGTCTTCCTTTTTTGATAGTCGATTACACTTTTTCCATTGTATTTGATTTGAATCATCAATTATTTTAAGTGTCGAAAGCAGTTTTCAAGTTGAAATTGAAAGTGTAGCTCTTAGTCTCCCTTTAGTTTTTCAAATTCGAAATCACAAAGTGTTGTCTTAGCCTTCCTTTTGTTTTTTGAATTCAAAATAACAAAGTAGTCTTCCTTTCATTTTTTTAATCTGAAATCACAAAATATTATCTTAGTCTTCCTTTCTTTTTTTGAATTTGAAATCGCAAAGTGTCATCTTCGTCTTCCTTTTGTTTTTGAAAAGAAAATTGGTACTTTCGCTTTGAGAGAAAAATAGTTCAGATCTGTACTTAGCATTCTTTTTGTCATTCAAACATTAAGAAAGTGGAAAAAAAATACATGAATGTGCATTTTCATTTAGATTCATTGTGGAGATTGATTTACGACAGTGCACCTTAGTGTGTACTCTTTGCTCTATGTTGAAAGAATTTTGCTTCTCTTTCCTTAGTAGATAGGATTTTAATTGCAAAAAGAAAGTAAACGATTGTTTATCATCTTAGATTGCATATTTAGGATTTGTATATCTACATCACGCGGTGAACCTTAAAGACAAAATTCTTAAGAAAGCACAACTGTAAAATAAATTCAATGAACATAAAAATGCTTTGGAACCTAACGCACAACATTTAGAAGTCTAGGCTAGAGACTTATTCTAGCATCGTAAAGCCTGGTAACTATTGCTTTCATGGTAGATTGGGTGATTCCTCGTCTTTGAGATGACAAGTGCCATTACGGACTTATGCTCCCATGTACCGTCGAGTATATACTGGGAGACCACAATAGGCTATATCATTTATCCTTAGGAAGCCGTGTCTGTCGCCCTATTATCACAATGCACTAAACACAGCATTTGGGAAGATTGACTGTCGTACTGTAAAATGTATTCTGCAGTTTTGCGATTGTTTTGGTAATACCTCTATCTGGATTTCCATAGTAGTCACTTTTGTTCCTTTTTAGACTCCTTAAAAGAGAAGGTCCATCTGAGCACTTGTCACTTCGGGCTCATTAAAAATCGAAGGCGACTAGAGTCATCTTTAGCTTTTTCTCGGCTCTTAAAATTTGAAAAAGAAAGTTGTGTCAAAGTGTCATCAAAATTATTTTAGTCACAATAACATCATTGTTCCCTCATTGGTCTTAGGTTGATAAAATGGAGTCCGCCAATTAAGTATTTCCCCTTGGGGGAAATCCTAGTCCCTTCTCCTCTTGGGGAGATGTTGGTGCACCTCATATGCCCACATTGTCCCTTCCAGGACTCACAATTGGCCTACCGATATGGATTTTCTTGACCTCTGTCATTCAAAACACCATGATTCATGAGCAATCAAATCAACAACCAGATGACACTAGAGTTACCCCCCAACCTTCTACTTCATTTTTCTCTACCTCTCCTTCTTCCTCTTCACTTAGTGAAGCTAGTAAAACTAAAAACCAAGTAACTGAGAAAAAGAAGAAAGGGAAGGAGAAGAATAAGAAGAATCCAATGGAAAAAGGGGGGAAAAAAGCATCGTCTAGTGAAAATCCACACACTGCATTGTCCAAACCTAGATCTCCATGTGTCATTTGCGAATGGGACCACTATCATCGAGATTGTCCTTGCATCCCATGGATCTTAAGGGATTGGTCTCCATGCTTGCACAATATGGTGCATCAATCTCTGATGATCATGTTGAGAGTACACCGTCAACTAGTGAAAACGAAGTCAATGGATAGAAACCCAGGCGGCATGCACCCTGGTCTGCTTCGGCAGGAAAACCTTAGGTATAGGGTAGGTTTCTGTGGAGGATATATGACTAGTCTGACACACCCATCCATTTAGGAAAATGGGATTAGACTAGAAAAGGATTCCCTCGTTAAAGGTTATGTGATTGGAACTGACAACAGTCACCTTTTTCCATTTCGATGGACATTGCCAAGGAAGTGTTTTGTCTACAATGCAGATCGAGCAATCTTGCTAATGCAAGAAATTCCATATGGTGACCTAGAAAATCTACTTTATATCTAGGGGTACGCAAACCTTTTTGCATGCAAGTGAAAAGTGACCATTTATTTTCTTAGTTTGTAGGCTCTTAACCCTTTAGACCTGTAGGTTGGTCATTCCTAGCTTTCATACCGAAAGGCTCCAGAGCAAAGTTTCGAATGGGGCAAGCTCCATAAAAAATGAACATATCGATGGGACATCCTTATTATACAACTGGCACGAGAAATTTTACACAAAGTTCAAGCTCGTTAAGAAATAAACCTAGCAATGAGAATATGTTCCACCAGAGTTTAAGCTCATTAAAAGATGAACCCACCTTCGGTGAATAACCATTGTGATCACATAATTATAAACTTTTAAATCTTGGTCATGTTCTTACCATCACCTCCACTCTTTTTTAGCCGATCATATGCCTCCATTTGATTGTTTACCCCTTTTGAGGAAAAATTACAATTATTGATCCTATTAGCCACCTTCTTTACACTGCCATGAATGAAAAGTTCCAAATCTTACCTCGAACCAGCTGCTATCGGAAAAAATCACTCGTTCCTCAAAAAACGAGTCTCCTTTAAGATATTTTCATCTAACTCATAAAATATGAAAATATTATCAGGCAATTGGCCTCCCTAGCTCGTTAAAGTTATTGGAAGTGCCATCCCTCTTTTAGATTTTAATCTTTTTGGACCTGAGGGATCATTACACAAAAATATCGAGCACTTGTCTTGTTAGGCTCATTAAAACTATTGAAAATTCATCCCTTTCATATTGTTTTACATTTTTTTAGACTTAAGGGAATACATTACGAAAAATGAATATTGGAGTTTCATTTCTGTCTCTTTTTAGACTCTCTAAAATTGAAAAGAACCGAGTTATCATTGTCATTGAACTCGTTAAAACAATAGTGACAAACTTGTCCATGCAGACAAGAGTGAGTCTCACTGTCAATAGGCTCGTTAAAGTAGAGTGACGGGTTTGCCTAAAAGGAAAATTATAGAAAAAGCATATGTTATCCTCCTCAATATTGACAAAAATAAAGAGGTACTGGTCAGCAATGACTGGGGAAAAATTGGAAGAAAACTTGAAGAAACTTTATTGGTAGCAGGTCGCTCTTGAACATGACGTCTTCACTCCATCACCATGATTGAGTCAGGCTGGGTTATTCCGTTCACTGGTCATATCACCATTGGTCCTCTGTACCATCCATTTTTTGAGGTCAACTCTACCAATCCATTTCAATGTCATATATATGTTCAAGAGAAGTCACTCAGAGAATTCACCAACCTAGCTTATGTCGCATCCGCTGCAATAGCTTCATGCTTCATTCTTTCATGACCACCACCCTGAACCTTGTATCATCATATCGTTTTCACCTCCACAAAATAATTTTCTCCATTTCATGTCGTAGATGTGGGATTCATTAAGGCCCTCCTATGATGGGTCACTTCTTGTCGACATCAGCTCATTATCCAAGAAGTCGACTAAGGAAGAACCCTTTCAGTACTTTAAAGCTTGCATGCCTCAATGGCAAGCTTCTCACTTCCGGCAATAGGTTTACATCAATGGCCTTCAACCAAAAGATTTTTCGTGGTGTTCAACATCAAATCATGTATTCACACAACATGAATTGTACTGCAGTACCTTGAGGGTGATCATCATTATCGGTGATTTCTCTCGCGCCTGTTAACAAATTACATCATTGGCTAGTAATTAGGCAATGTCTTTCCATGTTCGACATCAGAACATCTTTTCACATGGATCAACTTGTACTTTGGGTGAAGATTGAATGAGTTTTGAAGACCCCGGATCTAGTTTCATCCATCTGGGCTACGATATATTTAGGAAAATAAAAACATCAAATGTACATTATAGCTGCACAGATAATCATCCAAGCTAAGGGATGATGGCTATACCAAAATTATCAGTCTCCCACAAAGACGGTTGTCTGTCCTATGTATATGAAAATGAATTTATAAAGTTGAGCATCAGAACGCTTGCCTCAGCTACATCATGAAAATATTATGAAGATAATGTATTGTATTGTATCTTATTATAGGTCACCTTCCAGTTTGAAAAACCTCAGATCCTCATGATAAAGCATTTCACCCGACATCAGAAGATTTACGACCTCATGCTTCAGGGGGAAACTGTTATAGACATATTTGGGCACTGCAACCCCAATCACATATGTCCATAAACCAAGGGCTTCTAAGTCCCTAAAAGTGTTGTTTCATACCCTAAAGGAGTAAGGTTAGCTGATGACATCATCTCCTAGAAGTTCTCCCTCAAAAACTAATAAGAACTGGTCAAAACACGACCATACAAACTGCCTAGTGCTAAGGGTCTGATGCATCTCAACTACCACATGCAAAAAGTGTGATGCATACTGAAGAGCCCTTTTGCAGGGTGTGATGAGTGAGAACAGACAAATGGAAGAGGTAGTTGGCTAGGTGGAAACCAAAAGAATCTTCTAGAAACTACCCATTTGACATTTGCCTCTCTAAATTCACCTAGGGATGAGTAAGAGATCATGAAATATCCAAGTGGAAACAAGAATTACCAAAGAGATGACAGTAATCAAAATCCTAGAAGCTCACTCACCCACCTGCAAACATATATATATGGATCCCTCATCCTAGAGATCCAGAGGCGGGAATTTTTTGTTTTGTAGGGAAGTGTTGTTGGTCTCTCTATGCAACATTGTATTTTTGGGTGATCTAAGATTTTCATGAGGTGAAGAGGGCTTTCTGCTAGGATGATGGCACTAGGTCAGACCAATGGGTTGTAATCCTCTCTTCCACTACTTCTATCAATAAAGATATTTGAGGTTTCCTCCATATTCTTGTATATTTCTAAATCTCGTATTGATATATGCATTTGTATGGCTAATATACATCTGATACTATATTGTTTATGGTTATAGATCTCTATGCTTTGATGGTATTATGCCGCTTTGACTCTACAGGTGTTCTCTGAAGCGAGATAAGTAAGGAAGGAGTGGCAAAACTCTGTAAAAGGAGAGAAGAAACAAGTAAGAAGCCAAGTGAATGACTTAGGTTGGTACTCTCTGTTTCTCTCTCATCTATCTCTCATAAAGGAAAATGCAAGTAAATTTAGTTTGTTTGTTTCTAAGACATCTACCCGTCTTACTGGGATTAACAGCTCTGAGTGGACACTAGTTTTCCTGATAACAACATGCCAAGTTATTATTAATAACACCAACTACTTACAATGGTTGTCCTACATTGTGGATTTACTTAGAAGTAAAGGTCTTTACAGAATAGCCTTGGGCCAAGAAATTAGACCTAAATATGAAGATAAGGCAGTCAAATGGAAAAATAGGCAAGATCAAGAATGTGGGTTGATAGGGATGTCTATTTCTCCAGACCTTAGATTCCATATCGCAAAACTTGATACCCCTAATGAAGCAATGAAACAACTCAATAAAGTTTTTGGAATTAAAAATGAAATTAGAGCCCATAAAATCAAAAATGAGTTTCTTACATTGGACACCAATAATTTTTCTTCCATTGAATATTTTTTGTCCAGGTTAAAGGCACTTAGACTTCTCTTGGAAGGTGTTAAGTTTAAGAAAAAAGATGGTAGCCTTATCTATTCCACTCTTACTTAGTTGGGAAAAACTTACTGTGTGTTTGCTTCGACCTTCCACTCTACTAGAGAAGTTTTCATTTCTCAAGGGACAAACTACAAGTCCCCATATTTTGATGCCTTTTGTGACTCTTTAATAAGAGAACAAGAAAAACTCTTACATCTTGGTCTTATTAATATTGGAAACTCTTCAAAGGAAGCCTTAGTGTTATAAACCCAGCTCAAGAAAAGATAGAAAAGATAGATCAACGCCTTAGAATTCAGCCTCTTTGAGGGGGCAACCTCCTTTACATTACATAAATGAAC